>JAZBHA010000990.1:0-26072 GCA_037464855.1 Iselma pallidipennis | reverse complement strand
GATATAAATATATAGGTGATATTTTTAAATTGTTGGTTATTTTTTCTTTTTGAAAAGATAGGTGATATATAATTTTGGACGGACTCAAGGCCGTTTTTAAATTACTTTAAAAATGTTGCTGGCCTTCGAGAAAATCCAATTGGACACAGGCATAGAAGAGGAAAAAAATAAATAAACGGTATACCTATACAATAATTGCCCTTTAAATTTTCCTGAATATATTTATAACAATTTAAATGAATCTAATGGAAAAACTTGATGTTTTTATACTATGACAAGACAATGTTTAATATGATAACAGAATTTTCCTAGCTTAATCCAAATAATAATAATAATAATAATAATAATAATAATAATAATAATAATAATAATAATAAATAAATCACCATTGTTTGATAAATAAATAAAGGTAATTATTTGAGGATAATTGTTGAAATTTTTGAATTTCTAGGACAAAAAAAAGACTACAAATAGTATATATTTGGTATTTCTTTTGTTAGTTGCAGTTATAGAAAACAGAAAATACAAAGACCTACCTATTGCAAAACTGATTTAATTTCCTGTATTTTGTTATTTTTCCTGACATAGTTGCTGTAATCAATCAAAAACGACCTTGGGAGAAAAAGTTGCACAATTGCATATTAAAATCAATTATAAAAAAATAGCAATATTTGCACATAATTTTTGTTAATAGTAATAATTATTTATAACAATAAAATTTTCAATATCTCTATTTCTGGACATACAATTTGTGCATAGGTACATACATATAGGTATGTAAATATGTATGTAGATATGGTATTATTTTGTTGGATTGGCATGGATATATTTTGTGATTTTTAAGATTCCGTAAGTAAGAAAAAAAGTTGAATAACTCACCATTCTAGGGCAGAAATCTTCAACAAATCCTTTTAAACATATGTATAGGTATGAACAGAACGAACCACAATAACACAATAAATAATTAATTTATAAGAAAAGTTTTAACATTTTCTAAACACATTCAATTTACTCACACTAATTAATTATTGAAATACGATCTTTGACAAATAACACTAACATAAAATATGTGTGTAAATCATTAGAAATTAACTTGTAATCTAATGGCTGCAACCTGGAACATTAACTTGACTTAACTTGACAGAGAAATCTGGCTGATTGAATGAAATACACATGCGCAAGTTGCCACCTATTGCCTATCATGCCTATCATTGCAATGCCAACACAAGGATCATCATCGACGATACGATAGTATACATACCAGTACGAGATCCGAGATCAATTGATGATAATAATGATAAATTATTATCTTATTTCTTTAAAAATTAATTTGTGTTAAAAAAAAAAGTGAAAGCACTTTTGGGAAATTTCGATGTGTGTGAAAGTTGAATTATTATAATTTATAATATTTTAAATTAATTTTGAGAATATGTATTTATATTTGGTAATTTTTTTTAATTTTCACAAAATTTATAAATTTTACTTTTTTCGTTAATCTATACCTATATAAATATGAAAATTCCAATGCTGACCTGACCCTTTTCGACGAATACCAAAAATTCACCGATAGGCCGTCAAGAATTGATATATCCTTTAATTTTTATTAGGTATATTTAAATAAACAGTCTATGATCCAGTAATACCAAATACTGGATCGAGCGTACAGCAACGCTTAGGTACTTGGTCCAACATTACTTAGAAAGTGGGGGTTGCAAGGCAGGCAAAAGATTCAAATTCTACGTAGCGTTACCATTATACATTTTTTTTAGGATTGTACATGCGCAATAATTGAAAAAAAACTCAAAAACAAAATAATATCGTTTTCAATATTTTTTCGACACAATTTTGCTCTAAAAATTAAAATTTCTGTATTATTCCCATTACAGTCAATACATTCTTGCCTGTGTTGCTCCCTCTACGCCTAGTCATAATGTTGGATCCAGCAAGCGGCAGTTCACATATAGGCAACGCTCGATCCATCAAATAGGAATAAGTGCCCAAATAAATATGACCGCTACGGTCCTGGCAGCCACCCACTCTAATGTCGCCACCAACTCACTCCTTAATAAGCAGAGGGCGCTAGTGTACGTGTCACTGCCCCCACTGCCTCCCTATACTGTAATGGAGAGTTTACACGTGTCAGTGTTACTATCGATGTCGCTGACACTGTCGCGTGTAAACCGCCACTGGCTTGACAGTGACGCTGTCTTGACAGCGCTGGCAAGATTTTTTTCGAGACATCACTGGCGCGTTAGTAAATGTCATTGTGGCAGAACCACATTGCTGGCAACATAAAATTTCAGTAATGTTTTCGCTGCTAGCCTAAAATTTCAGTTATTTTCATAAAGAAGATCTGTTAATAACTGATTTTTTGCATCAAAATCTACTTGTTTTGAACGAAATTGATTCGTCGAGTATTTTCTCCGGATAGTTTTTCTGTTTTGTACTTCCTTTGCATATTCTTCAATTTTCATCAATAAAATGACACTAATGCCACAAACCACCGCTTGGCTATCCGCCATTTGTAAATTGAACTGGCAAGACAGTTGATCGAACACAAGATCTGCTGATTTAACACGTGTAAACTCGCACTTACTGTCAAGCCAGTGGGGGATTACACGCGACAGTGTCAGCGACAGCGATAGTAACACTGGCACGTGTAAACTTGCCGTAACGTTATAGATGCGTAGCCAATTGTAGCTTCATTTAAATGTCAAAATTTTCTAACCTTAATTGTTTTAAAAACAAAATTTGAATATATGTATTGTATACAGATATAACAGATATATTTAATGTTTGTTATAAAAAGAGTGAACTTTGGATATAGTCAGTTTCAACATATTCTGAAAATGACTAAGCGATATCTATCTAATTATGAAGAATTCAAAACAATTTTAGATAAATCTAAAAATATTGTTGCACTAACTGGAGCTGGAATATCTGCGGAATCTGGAATTCCAGTATTTCGTGGTGCTGGTGGATTATGGCGAACATATCGTTCTACTGATTTGGCAAGTCCTAGTGCATTTAAAGGAAATCCAGCATTAGTTTGGGAATTTTATCATTATCGAAGGGAAGTAGCATTCAAAGCTAAACCGAACAATGTAAGTTGCTTTTGTCCAGAGGTGGATCGTAGTTGATGCTTCAACGAAAATGTAAAGCTTCCCCTTCTTTATTATTAATGTGAAGATTTATCAAACATAACAATTTTGACTAGGCCTCTCTAAGGTTTACCTTGTCAGGACCTCCCGAGATCCATAACGTGCCGCTGGTGCCTATAACTGTATTTGATTAGGACCTTAAACTGTTTTTAGCTCCCAGACCTCTGCTTTTGTCTTTTAAATTTAATAATGAAATTTATGTTTTAGGCGCACATTACTTTAGCAAAATACGAACAAGTTTGTAAAGAACAAGGTAGGAAATTTACAGTAATAACTCAAAATGTGGACGGACTGCATCGACGTGCTGGTTCACAGGACATTATAGAATTACACGGATGTTTAGAAAAGGTAATTTGTACGAAATGTAAACATATCGAGAGAAATATCGATAATCCAATCTGTGAAGCTTTTCGTGGGCGAGGGTAAAATCCTTTAATTCATTTAAATCAGATTAATAATAAAAAAAATAAACTATTTCAGGAGTCCCGATAGTCTACAAAAGAATTTACCTATTATTAAAGTAGAGGATCTGCCACATTGCAACAAGTGTCAGGGTCTGGTTAGACCGTATATTGTTTGGTTTGGTGAAAATCTTGATCCAGATGTCCTTGATCGATCTAGTAAGCCTATCCATATATGTGCCCATAATTATGAAAGTGGTCTAATTGTAAGACAAAATTTAACAAAAATGAGTTTATCAGTTATTTCACATCTCATTACTGTAAACTAAAGTAATTCACTGTCATTTGCACGGTATTGTCAAAAATGAACCGTTAAATTGTATTTGTTATTTCAAAAGTATATGGAATTCAATGCGTGTTCAGTATGCAATTCTTTAAATATCTCGAAACACGAACTATATGACTTAGACCACTTTCATAATTATGGGCACATATGTATAGATTTGATTCTATATTATTAGTAATCTCTATATGATGTTTTTAAAAGGAAATTTGATCGAATCTTGTGATTTATGTCTTGTTATTGGAACATCTTCAGTTGTTTATCCAGCCGCAATGTTTGCACCAACTGTTGCAGAACGTGGCAAACCTGTAGCTGAATTCAATTTGAATCCCGAGCCATTTGATGAGGAATTTAAGTAATAAATGTTTTATTAATTTTGAAATCACGTTTTAAGATTAATGAATTTGCAGTTTCCACTTTCCAGGACAATGTGGGACTACACTTCCAAAAGCGCTCGGTATTTCAATTTAATGTTTCTAACAGCTTTTAAAGAATACAGGGACAGGGTACACTAATTCTATCACTCGCTATGTGACGTTATTATGTCGGGAATCGGGAAAATTCATTCCTAGTTTAAATTGAAACACTGAAGTTTGTAATTTAGAATTTTTATTGTGTTAAATAATAAAAGAAAGAAATTAGAAATGATTTATAAAGATTTACAGAATAAATACTGGTGATGAACAACAAATGGATTTGTTACAAAAATACTTGTGCCCTCTTTTGGAAAAAAAATTATGAAGGCATTTTATGGACAGATTGATATTTCATGTGGGAACTAAATATCCCAACTAAATAAATGATGTTTCACCAACATATCTCTAACACCGTCCTTTAATGGTTGATTATTTGTTTCTTTCCTTACTGGTAATTCCCAATCAGGATTTAAATTGAAAGATAATTGTGATAAAATTCTCAAATCGCATTTGATCTGAACCCAACCAGGACTATAAACAAAAGACCAAGGATGATACCTAAAAATAATAAATAATGACACAATTGCAAAATGGTAATTTAATATAAAAAAATACCATTTTTGTACAACTTCACTACACGAACACAAAACTTCCAACCATAAATGCAATACTTGTTCATTCAATCCCATACAAATCAGTGACCTTAATTTAACGTCCATTTGAGCATGAGCATTGTCATGTGACAAATTAATAGATTGGACGCAACGATACAGTAACTGAAATTGGTAGAAAAAAATCAGATTAAATTTCACTAGAATTTGTATTTTTGTCGTAACTTCCTCAGGTGTAAGAACTTTGCCATCTTCATCTAATCTATAAGTTTTACAGAGCACTAGTCTGCTGTAAACAGAATTGAAGTCTTTTTCAACCTCTTTAGTTGCAGCCTCTTCAATAAACAACCAAGGATGACATGGTCCGCCTTAAAAACAAGAATTAACAAAGAAATATAGCAATTAATTAGATAATGCACCTAAAAAGTTGGGCCTTTTCATGCCATGTTCTAAAACTTGCTTCAATACGGGACACAAAGAACCCCGAACTAGATCTGTAACAGTTTCTGAAATACTATCATCACCAGCACTACTATATTGTTTACTTCTTTCATCCAATAATTGCACAAATTTTGCAGGAAACCATCCTAAATTTCATTTAAGATTAAAAAAAAACCCAACCTGAAAGAGACAGTTTTTACCTCTTAAGCCATTTAATTCACCTATCCAACAGTGTTCATCTTTTTGATTAATAATAGTAATGATGTCATTTTTACGAAAACCCAATTCATCATCATCATGTCGTTCAAAATCTAAAAATTTTGTAATTAATTAAAAACTACTTATACATAATAAGTTACCTAATAAAGCTTTCGCCCTTCTTTTCCGATTTTTCGATACATTTATGTAATTAGCATGATCAGCAGCATGACTCTCCATTGAATAATCAGCAACTAAAGAGATTTCTGTACTCAATTTAGGATCAACTTGTAAAAAATGTCTGGCAATCTATATAGATTTAAAAAATATATACAGATTAAAGTTTTTTAATTTGATTGTAAATAAATTAGAACAACCTGTAAAATTGCTTCCCTTAAATCCACCAAAATTTCAGTTTGTTTAATATTTTTACATTTAACATCATCCTCATCATTTTCATTAAATAATAATAATTGAATAACAGATTTATTTTTTTTAACTTGACGTCTAGATAAATGTTGTTTAGGTAAATTTGGTGCTGCTTCAGGATTACCTACTAATGCTCCTTGATCTGCCATTAAATATGCTAAATGCCGTCTTCGATATGTTTCAATCATAACATCATTTAATGAATTTGTTAATTGTTGTGAAACCTGATTTTAAAATAAAATTTTATTTTTAATTATTGTAATTCAGGAGTTCCCAATTTAGGAACCCCTATTTGTAATTCAATTTCATTTTTAATAAATACCTCAAATAATTTCTCAACATCATCAATATCTCCTGGAATATCAGATAATGCATTAAAAATTTGTGCTGAATTTTCCAAATTCTTCAATTGTGATTCTTTCATTTTCAACATACTCAATGTTATTTGAAATAATACAATTGAACCTTCAAAAAAGAACAAATCCCATATCCTCAATAGAATTTTCATATGAACAGCATTTGCAAATAATGTTTGGAACCAATTCATTGTTATCAATGATAATTCAATATCGTGATTTCTTAAAGTTTCATCAAGATCACCAAGAAAATTTGTAATTAATGTGCGCAGAACACGCTGATCCGCTTGAATTCCTGTTAAGGAAACATTTGCAACGATTTACGTCGAAACTGTTGTTGTTACCTAAAAGTGTTGAGCTGTAGTATGATGCTGGCAGGAGGTCCTCTACAATGGTCACCATTATCCAGAAGGAATCCTCTTCTTCTAGAAGGAGCAATAACGACGCCGCTATGGTTCCTGTTCCTGGACAATAACTATTTTTTTTTTTGGTCTTAATTATTAAACAATAAACAACAAATATAAATATATATTTACCCAATATCGGGATAAAGCCAAGCAATTCCTCTTAATATCCTTCTTAAACGTGGTATTCCTGTATTGTTAATATGACTAAAACATGCATTTGTTGGCATTGTATGCAATAAATCTTTTTCAATTTGCTTTGAGGTCATCAATGAATCACTACTGGACATTTTAACAATATCTTTATAACATAATTCAGATTGATGTTTCTTTTCTAATGCACCAGACATTCTCATCCACATTTGTGGTCTTAGAGAATGTGGTATACCAGTTTGGACCATAGAACGTAATTTATCAGTTTTTGGTAAATGTACTTCAACTTTATCCCATGTCAAATCAGATACTTCTTTATTATGTGAAAACTCCAAATGTGCTATCCATTGTAAACTATAATTTTAGTTATATTATAGAAAAAAAAATATGTTTGAATTATTTTTGTAATTTACCGATCTTGAGGATCTTCAACGAAGGGAATACCAAGTAATTTATTAGAACTTTGTTCTGGACCATCTTCTTCATCGACACGAAATCCAAATTCGTCAAAACTAAAAATTAGTAATTAAATAGATATACTGAGTATTTGCAAAAAAAATACAAAAATATATATATATATACCGATATTCTGGTTGTGAATTTGGATCATCAGGTACAACTGATAGTTTTGCCATAATATCTTGTGGCCACATACTGGGTGTTAAAGCTGAAAATGGTCCACCAGGACTGGGTGTTAGTAAATCATCCATATTTAAACATCCTGAGAAATTTTCAATAAACAACTCATCATCATCCTCAGACATTGCTAATTCTAATTCACGTTTCTGAAATTTTTCGTATTTATTTGTGAAAAACATTCGAAACATATTGTTAACCAAATATGTACTTACAGTATGGCCCTCTTTCCCAACATAACCATCATGATCCCGATGACTGAATATAGATTTGGCGATATCCATTATTTAAATATCCTGCATAGATTATGCAACAAAATTTTGTAAACAATCTCAGAAAAAAATTATTTTATTAAAAAAATTTTATAACCAAATTTCCTCCATATTTCACTACAGCTGTCAAAGCTGTCAAATGACAATTACAGCGTTGCCAGATTTTCAAAGAGTACAGGGCAACTCACATTTTTATTCAGCCACTATTTTTAGTTTTCTTTGAGAATATCTGAGAAATTATCTACAGATTATCAATTATCAAATCGAAATTTTGCAGAATATATTGAAGAAATACCTAAATGTAGCATCATAGAGTATGTCCATCTTAAGATCTGCACTAAATTATAGAAAACTGTAATATCACTATTCTCTAGCAAACTAAAAATATGATTATAGGAATCTGTAATTTTATTGAACGATTTCCCTATTAGTTAGTAGATGGCAATGCAGAGATTCAATTTTTTGGAGAAATTTAAACTGCAATTAGGTAATTAAAAATATGTTTTATTAATATTTAAACATTATTAGGATTTCTTTATTTTATATTTTAAAGGGAAACAAAGGATAGTTTTTTTTTATGGATGAGAATGCAATTATCAATCAATAAATTTATTTCAGTTAAAAATTATCAAAATTATCAATTTTCTTGCAATTGAGAATCATAATTTACTATTTTTATTAATCAGAATGTTATTATTCCTATAATAATTTAAAATTTTCACTTATTAAAATCGAAAACACAATTCTATCCCTTTATTTGTGGCTTTTTGAGATTTTTTTGTATTCACATTGATAATTCGAGTAATTGCTAGTTAAGAGTTGATTGATGTTAATTAATAATTACAAAATTGATATATAAATAGCATCCTATATCAACACTTCCTTCGATTGAACACCATTTTGATTGAACTAGTAAAAAAAAAAGCCAAAAATCTATATGTATACACTATACATACATAAAAAGGTTACCATACAAAATGGAGTTTTGGACCTAAACTCCGCCCTAACCATTAACACCGGCTACGCCTACCGTACCATATCTATACTATTGACCAATCAGAACTATTAGAATCTTATATAAAGGCTGTCCTTAAAAAAGACTTGCGTATCCATAATTTTTCTATATAGTAACCATACAAACATACCAACATGTGTACATACAGATCATTTTTGATCACACTCTCTTTTAGATGAACGGATTTGTTGAGAGCTAACTACAAAGCTGTGCCGACATCCCATCAGAAAATAAACCAACTGTGTATGTGTTTCTCTCTGTGTGTGTTGTGTGCGTGCGTGTGTATGTGTATTTATTTATTCGCGTGTGCGTGTGTGTGTGTGCGTGTGTGTACCTATGTGTATATGTAGGTTTTGTGTGCACGTTTGTATTTGTGTAGTACAGAACTCGATTGACTTTTGCAGTTATTAGTGTTTTTTAGGTTTATCTATATTGTTTGATCTTATCGAGAAGTGTTTATATTATTTTTACACTTTTTTGCCCAAAAATTGTTGAAATGTTGCACAAATGGATAAACAATACCAGATAAATAATATTTGGATTTTCAGGTAATTTACAATTGAATTTTTAAGATTATTTCCGAAAACTGGAAATTCTATTTTAGCCCAGTTTTTTCTGGTGTGCGAGAATGGGGAATTTTCCTAAAAGATTAACAAAAATCCCTTTATTAGAATATTTCGATTCATCCAATTAATTGTCAAATTGTCAGTTGTATAATAGAATAGGTATAAAAAGCTTTTAATACCTACGTACGTCTAATAGATTTAGGTACTTAATAAATTTTGTAATATAGGTAATAGGTCTTTCTTCAATAGTAGATAATTAGGTATAGATATAGGTATTATAGAATTTTTGATACAGGTGTATGTGTAAATGAAATTTGAAATAAACTGTCACTTCTGATGTGACAGTTGTTTTTTCTATGCAACCGGCGGATCAAACCGGTGATCAAACTTCTCACATTGTTGTTTTATTAGCCTGAAATTATCCACAAATATCCCGAAAAGTATACCATTTTCAAAGCACCGTCACTAATAACTTATACATAAGTCATAAATGTCAAATTCATTTTTCTTTAAATTTATGTATAAGTGGACAATAAATTTTATTATACCTATAGGTACAAGTATTTGTGATTATTTTTCATTTTCTGAATTCTAATTATCATTTATAAAAGTAATCAAATTTGTTAGAGAAACAAATTTAAGTTAGGTAAGATAAAACCGGTAAAAATCTTTTTTTTTTTTTATTATTTGATTCGTCGTCATTTACTCATTGTTAATTTATCTAACCGATAATTAACAAATTAGCATTAATTTAGCCACAATAAATGTAAACATAATTTGTTTATTCATGTAGGTAGATGATTTATTTAAACAAACTCCTAATTGGACTTTTTTCTCTCTGAGAGAAATAATTTTAAAATGAGCAAATGTTACCAAAAAAATAAATAAAAAATTGTTTTTTCATCAGCGATGTTAATTCAATTATATGATTTATCTATCATTGATAATTGACCGTTTGTAATCAAGCCTGATAGGTATTATTTTAAACATTGTTTTTACATTAATGGTAAATTATTTATAGGGTAATTCCGCTATAGATGCCCCAAAATTAATAATTTCTATAACTTCAAGGAGATATCACTACAAGCATTCTAACGTATATTGTGTGTTATCAATTTTTTAAAAGGCTCATGTAATCACAGTTTTAATCTTAATATTTTTCACGTAATTAAATTTTGTAATAAACACTAATGAATGTTTGCGTTCGTTGGTCCCTTTGCAAGAAAAAATATTCAGCACAGATGTGTTCAAATAGGTATACCTGTTTATTTAAGACCCTTTCTCGAAGAAAAATATTTAATGCAAAGGGACCAACAAACGCAAATACTTATTAGTGTTTATTACAGGGCCTGCTATCAATAATTTGTTCTTCTTTTGTGACCAAGTATTTAAGGATTTATGGCTTCAGAAGTCATTCTACTAGAGTTTTTGCGAAAGTATACCTATAGAGATTCAAGTTAAGCTGTACGTTCCGTACAAACGAGGGTCCAGAGCAGATATTTTTTAGAAAGAGATTGCATAGAGGCGTATCTCCGACCCATTAGGTACTCGAAGATAGTCAAATGAATCAGTGGTAATAGTTATCATTGACACATGCTTTATGACCGATCTATCTTTCGATGAACAGGCTATAAAATAAATTGGAGATGCTTTAATAAAAGTTAAAAAGTTTAAATTTCTTGCAATAGGTATATTGAATTGAATCTCAATAAAGCCCATACACTAGCAATATAATCTTTTTGTTCATCGATCATAAAATGGATGACTAAAAATTTTTGTTAATTTTCTCTTTATTTTAATTAGTTTTGTTGTTATTATTGTTGTTTAACTGACACTTAGATACAATTTAAAAGTGATTTGTCTCGACACGTAAACGATTTTATGTTTGCATGACTTGTTATATTAACTTTCTGTTGCGGTGTTACAATGAAACTAAAAATCAAAAACGTTTGTTTAAACATTGAGCATCAACTAACAATACAAAAATATAATATTAGGCAATTAGCTTTCGACCTCGGCTTTGCTCGCTTAGAATTCATGAGACTAAGAGCCGAATTTGTTTGTATGACGACATAAACTACAGAATGCTGCTCACAAAACGTTTTACTCAAACGACAGCATAATGCATAGTGAGTTCCGCGTGGCGATTAGCTGTTGAAAGTAGTTTATTCAAAAATCTTAAGATAATACATTGCATTTGGGGTTTAGTTCTACCCTGTGTTCTATAATTAAGCTATAGCCTCTTCAGCCTAGTCCCGCGTGGATGTGGCGATGGTATTTATAGGCGAGCAAGCGACAGGTCAAAACGCGCGGCGATTGGGGTTTACAGCCGCGATAGCTTGAACCATACCTAAGGCCAAGCTATATTTCGCTTCGATTACTTATCGAAGTCTCTACTTTAAAACAGCTAAGTTTCCTTAAAAACGAATTAGCCGTTTAAGCGTAAACTATATACCTAGGTAGTTTAGGCTTAAAACGGAAAATATTTTCAAGCAAATAGACAAACAGACAAAGCTTCTGAAAATTGTAAATTTCGTCTCGCGATCGGGATTGTATATTCTATCAACCCTCTCATTATTACGTCAAAAAATCGATTGTACAGACAGACATTACGTTTTTATTTTTATTAGTTTAGAATATAGTAAATTTTAAATAGAAAGAATATATATTATCGGTACACCGATAGAACGGACTTTTTTTGACAGCTAGATCCACTTCACCAAAATTACCAGATTTACCCAAAATATAAATAGGTATAAATTTACGGTTGGCATTCCTGAAATAGGTCTCATGCAGGTCTCATGTAGGTACATAATTAGCTGTCAAAAAAAGTCCGTTCTATGATTGTACCGACAATAGGTACCTATTTTGAGTAAAATTATTTTCCTTCATGATATTAAATAGGCAAACTATAAGGCAGTCATAAGAAGATAAAGCGCATTTGGTAATTTGTCGCCTAAACAAGCTTAAATATACAGTGACCAAATATTTTGTAAGTGCAGGACAGCTATTAATTAGACCAGGCCTGGATTAGACGATTTGTTCTACTCATTTCTACTGGAAACTAATATTATTGAGTAAGGACGTTGCTAATAAATTGTTGTATAAATAGTTCAGGTTTTCTATAAGTGTCTCTGTTTATGTACCTATAGACTGTAATAATTATATCGGAACGGCTGGTCACTTAAATTAAACGTGTCATCCATATATTTGAGTTTAAAGTACACTTGTATGTACATATACATATATGGATGGCATACAGTGTTATCTATAAAATTTATGGTTACGTGAGAGTTGATTTTGAATAATGTAAACAACACTTTACATTTTACTGCTTTTCTTTTCGCTAATCTGTTATATTAAGTTGGTTGAGTTAAGGGAGGAACGATGAACCGTGTGCTTCTAAGCAAATTCTTTTAAATTACGCACATTTATAAAGATATTCACTAGTTCACTACGATTGTTGTCCATGGTGTTACTGTCGAAATGTTGTGGTGAGATAAAATAATAGATTATTTATATTTTTACAAAATATGAAATTTAGTATCTGACCTGGGTGGTTAATTAGGCCCATCGGGTTTTCAATTGTGCGCATACCATAATATATCTATGTTAAAAGATATAATTATTATATATTAAAAAATTGTATTTAGTAAGTAGGTATAGTTGCCTTCAATTTATTTAGTGTGATGTTTTTGGCTTTGACAAGATGACTTCTTAATAAAGTTTTGCACCACCTTCTAGTTTTGAGGGGTGATGGTCACAAAGTCACAAATGACTATTAGTATACCTATAGCTGAAAACAGGACAGTATTTAAAACATTCTGCCTTTTATTTTGAAAATATATTCTTTACTATACTTTTACTGATCCTTAGCCTGACCAGCTCGTTCTTTAGCTGTTAGTAGCTTCTTCTATTTTTAAAGTTGTTTGGCTCCTCGAGAAGTAAATTTTCCCAAAGATGTATTTTATATAAACACAAAACTACAAGGTACATAATGAAAGCTGATTGTGAGATAAATTTTTTATTCCTTGAATTTTTAACAATGTATGTAAAATAAACAGCAAGGACGTTTTCAGGCACACCGGTTTCATGCTGGTGTCGACTCCAAACTTGATTGGTTTGATTCTAACAATGACTAAAAAATATCGGTACATACACCTATTGCACAAACAATCCGGCATCGGCATACTCAGACAGGTGTGAAAATGTTAATAAGGAAACGCTACCTTCATTTACAGCCTTCCGGCTTATCAAGGGCTTCACCGGCACGTTTCTGATAATCGACAACTCTGACTGACCAGGTTATATTGCATCAGTGCCGGTGCCGGCATCGGTTCCGATTTCGTCGGTGTGTGCGAAACCGTAGGTACCAAGGGAAAACCACAATTAATTTGAATATTTATGCACATATTTTTCCATCAACATGTTTAAAAAGGTTAATTAATTGATAATACTTTTAATAGAAGGAAGAACTATCCGTTTTTGCTCCAGCAGTCATCATTACCTGTGACTAAAATCATTTTCTACATTAAATTATAATTTATACCTGGTGATCAAAGTTAAGTGTTTGCTTTCGGAACAGGCGCTCGACGATAGAGTACTCTATCGTGTAATAAATTAGGGTAGATTTTGAAAATGTCGAAGTATCTGATAAGTGATCAACGCTATAGTAGAAGGAGACTTAGATTTACACCAAACGGAATTAATGTATACCTATAGGTACCTACCTATCTGAAAATAACAACAAAATTTCATGACTAGAAATATAAATTTTAAAATTCATCCATTGCTTTATTAAACATTTGTTTTAATTTATTTGTCGATTAAGAGTTGAATATTAAAAAATTCCACTAAACATAGAAAAACAACAGTTTTAAGAACTATTTGATTACTATTTTTGGGACATTTTCTACACAACGTAATAGTTCAAAATAATATTTTCGAAATTATCAATTTATTTTTAAATTAAGATCGATATCGTACGTGTTTCTCTTATCGTGTATTTGAAATATTGTGGTAGCACACGAACAGAGACGTCCAAACTAATCAAAATAGGTGAACTTTTATTTGCGTTTTCCTTTTCTTCTACTTCCTTTCTTTCTTTTCTTACTAGGCAATTTATAATTAAACATACCTAATATTTTAATTGTGATTAAAGTTTTGTTGACAATATACCTAGGTACATCCTATAGGTACATACATGAACACACATGTATTATACATTTATACATACATATGTACTATGTAGGTATTATTACTATAACTTCCGTCAAAGTTATGTTTTTTATTTTCTGTTATAGGTAGGTAAATGAAATAAGTTTGTGCAAAGACACATCAGGTGCATTGGATGAAATTTATTTTCTGTCGTGGCTAGTAAGCACATAGGTACTATATTTATAAAATTACAGGTGTAACATGCTATTCAACATGCACTTTAATAACTGCGGACAACTAATGCGTTGTGTAATAGATTGTTTATTGTTCGTTATTATTATTTCCGCTTTTTTTCGGTACTCAACGGAAATTTCTGCAGGTTTTATGCGGGTAAAAAGTTTAATTAGAACCATGTTCTAAACAAATTCAATTAATCCTTAATTGTTTGTAAATTGTTTTCAATTTTTATTTTTATTTTTTATTTATTTACAGAAATGCCAAGACCACCACGAGAAACTTATGGAGATCAAAAACCACCATACTCCTACATATCATTAACAGCAATGGCAATATGGAGTTCACCTGAAAAAATGCTACCATTATCAGAAATTTATCGTTTTATAACAGATCGTTTTCCATATTATCGTCGTAATACACAACGATGGCAGAATTCATTAAGACATAATTTATCATTCAATGATTGTTTTATAAAAATACCAAGACGTCCAGATCGTCCTGGTAAAGGTGCATTTTGGGCATTACATCCATCAGCATTGGATATGTTTGAAAATGGTAGCTTCCTTCGTCGACGGAAACGTTTTAAATTACCAAAACACGTACATGAAGAACTGGATAGTTTATCGAAATTGAATAGTTCCTTTTTAGCAACTGGACAATCAACAAATAATATAAATTCTGTTGCAAACTGTTTAACAAATGTTCCTCAATTATGTCCAGTTAATACAGGACTACCTTTACCATTACCACCAATAACACCACCGCCACCACCACCACCACCACCACTACCACCAGCACTACCATCATCAACAACAGCAACATCATCATCAACAACAACCACAACAACACCAAAATCATTTAGTATTGATAGTATTATACAAACAGGAAATAAATCAACTATACAACAACAGCAATTTTCAACAATAACACCATTACCATCATTAGCAAATCTACCGTGGGTCAATATGATGTCAACAAATCCACCATCAACATCAACAACAGATTTACAAAATCGTGATGATCTTCTAATGGTACAACAAGCGGCATTTTTTGAATATGCTGCAGCAATATTTTCAATAAATGCAACAACAAATACTCTAAAAAGTGGTGGTAGTGTTATTAGACCATTACCAATAATGCCAAGTAGTCCAATATATCCAGTTGTTACACGTCCTAATATACTACCAATGCCAGTGCAATATTCATTTTGTTTACCGAACAATATGCGTAGAAATAATATGGATTATGAGACTGAACATGAATGTGATAGAAATGATATAGAAAAAAATATTTCACTTAATTATTTATTATCACAAAATAGAATGCGTAATGATAACAATATTGAAATATCATTATCATCATCATCATCATCTTCTTCTTCTGAAGAAACCAACAATATGTAAATATAAATAATGTGTTTAATGCATTTAAGATGCAAATAATTTTTATTTGAAATAAAAAGTTGAACAAAATATGGGTTTTATTCACCAATTATAACCAACAGTTAATTTCAAAAGTGGAAAGATGATAAAACTGCTAACAAATAAATACTTCTAATAACATGTGAGCAAATAAATTTTCCACAAACAGTATTGAATAGAGTTGATTGATGACATTCATGTTTGATAAATTTTATATTTGATATTTGTGTTATTACATTATG
The DNA here is from genome assembly GCA_037464855.1 of Iselma pallidipennis. NCBI lineage: Eukaryota > Metazoa > Arthropoda > Insecta > Coleoptera > Meloidae > Iselma > Iselma pallidipennis. The sequence goes on along the minus strand of JAZBHA010000990.1, from coordinate 9,613 downwards.
GTGAGTCTCATTGAATACGAACGATTCTTACAATTAGTCCAAAAATTCGAAAAATTATTTGATCATTGGTTATTCTACAGGGTGTACAACGCTATATTAGGTCAGAGCAGATAATAAATTGAGAACGTCGCACAGCAACCTCATAAGGACTTTATTGAAATTGACGTTTTGTTAACATTCTTTGTTTCTCAGAGCTCAGAACGTGCGTTGTCACAACACAATCATCGTTTCAAATCGGCAATAATAATTGATAATAATAATTAATTAATCAATCATCAAACCAATTTTTTTTGGTGAAACTGATTGAAAAAGTTAGAAACGTCAAGTTAATCTGTGCTACCGACCTAATCAACAACTTATATTTCTGGTTCACAGTCTATTTTAACCTGAGATAGTATTGGTTATCCAATATATTTATTCAACTTTTCTGACTCATCTCGTACATTTTGAACATTAATTAGTTATTTCCATATTAATACCTATATGTACCTGTTCGATTAAGATTATTTCTAATAAATGCCTTATAATCAATTGTGATTGCTGTCCAAATCGATGACTATCAAATTAATCAGTCAATTATTGTTCACTCTTCTATATATTTAATTTTATCTTAATATAATATCGACTGATTTCGGCATTATAAACTGTTGTTTTTCGAATACTAACACAACAGATCGATAATTATAATCGACCCCGACCCTGTTTTTATCTAATAGACCATTTTTCTCGTCAGCTGCTGGTGATTTAATTTATTTCTTACAAAAAAAAACAAAAACAACAACAAAATGTTTATTCGGCTATTTTAAAACTAATTCAACAATATATAGTATAATAAAACCAATTTAAAACATACCTATAATATACCCTTATTCATTTTCTTTAAACCATTAAAATATTGATTTGATCTGGTAAATTGTTTTGAGGATGTTGCTTTATTTCCAGCAAACAACAACAGGAGATAATTTGATTACGTATCGTATAAATTTATGCTAATGCAACAAAAACATGCGAAAATTTTTATCTAAATATAGGGAATATTTTGTAATATTTGATTGTTTGGTTGGAAGAAAGGATGAATTTTCTATTAGAAATTCCTGACACGTATTAAATTAATTCTTACAAAACGGCATTTACACAAAATCTCAAACGCGAAAAGCTTTTATGCTTTTTTTCAACTTCATTTTATAATCGTGCTCTCAGCAACCGGAAATATCATTTAAATCTGAATTATTCATCATCTCTGTTGTAAAATAATAATACTAGTAACAATAATAATAATAACAAAATTTCCAGATCCTGTTCAAAAACGTTTGTTACAATTTAGTTAATTTGTTAAGGATTCCTCTTTATTTTTTGAAGGATCATATTTTGCATTAGTGTAAATAAAAAAATAACACGAATAACCGAATGTCTGTTATGATGAAGAAGAAAATAAAAACGATTCGTATTTCAAAGAAACATATTATTGAAATGTATCTCATAAATTTTGTCGACTTAAATATTTAAAATTCCATTCTTATGAGCAACAACACAAATTTTAACAAAACTTTTATTGAAAATTAATTAGAAAACAAACAAAAAACCAATATTTGATAATCGATTGTAAAGAAATTTAATGAATAAAATTGTCGGAGATTTTCAATTTAAACCGAATAAAAGAAGATTTATCAACAAAAACTGCTTGATTTTTGTTGTTGTTGTTGTTGAATTGAATGATTGGTGTTTCAGGTTTTGTAGCAATGGCCCCACAACATCAACAACAACAGGAAAAAAGGACTTAGTAACATCCAAAACACCGCATAAATACCAATTTTATGGTATTTTTTTCCAAAATCAATAAAGACCGTGTAATCTTGATCTAGAACTTGGATGATATTGTTTCGAGAAAAAAGCAACAATGAAGGAACACTTGTAGTTTTTTTTCAAGTTTCCAGTTTTTTTGTTAGAATTTGATTAAAGTGAATGTGTTAATCTGGATAGTTTTTTCTTCTATTGATAATAAAATCGGATTTTTCTCCCTTGTTGAAATCATGGGGTGGAATTGAAAGCAATGGTCCGATAAATCGTTGAAATCGATTCTGTACAAAAAAAAAACAAACCATTGTAAAGAAAACGGCCATATAATCCAGTACATAATAATGCAACATTCCAATTTGTAAGTTGTAATTTGCTTACAACAAAATATATAGGTATGTATGTATATGCATAATACGCATAATAATTTGTAAAATAGTAAAAAGGAATTTTGTAATTTTTCCGGTATACCTACATGATTCTTGTATAGAATGTTATTTACGAGGTATGTATTGTCTTAAATTTAATCTTGTGATGAAACCGGCCCTGTAATTGGGGTTGATGAGTCCGAGTGAGGTGTGAGCTGTAACGCTAACACCTGTGCAGACCCTCAGGCATTCGATGCGTGCTGGCATGCTTAGGAAACCTAAACTGGCAGTGCTTTAAACTCCATCAGAGGCGGTACAACATAAAAAGATATTTATAACCATATGCCACAATATATTTATAATAAAAATATACCGATATTAATTGAAAATTTTGACTTAATCGCTCTTCATGCCGATCCTAACGCCACAAGGAATCATCTACATAATTAAACTTATAATTGCTTGGCTATTTCAAATATCAAATGTAATTAAACAAACATAGCACAGAAGGATCGTTTAGAATAGAACCAATAGGTACCTTTCTAGATCTACATATATCTTTGATCGCCAATAATTTATTATATAAGTGGGCAAACCCTGTATTTATTATGTTTGAAAATTTGTAGTAACGTTGTCGAGTTACGAAATTACAATGACTACGTTTTATCAGTAACAATTTGAATTTGAGTCTACGTAATTTTCTAGTACCTAAGCAATAATTAAATTTCTACCATAGAAAGCCAGAAGTACTGTGCAATTTCAAATCAAATTATTGTTAATTAATAAGCACATCTGGATGAATAAGAGGCGTAGATTAGAGTCTTTATATACAATTCTCTTCATAATTGTCAGTAATAACCAATATTACATTATTCAGAAAACCCTATCATAAAATATAATAATTTGAGAATTGTTTTACAATTGTAAATAAACTTCATTTTTTTCGAAAAGTTTGCTTATTGTAAGTAGTCTATATCAAAAATACAATCAAAAACCTGTTAAGTAGTATTATTGTTGAATTTTTAATAGATTTTCGAAAAGAATTGATAAAATTTTGAAACGCTGGCAGGTGGTTTTACCTGATTCTAATAGGTTTATGGAATGTTCATAATTAGTTACCTTTAAAAAAAAAAAGACTATTTGTTTCGCCGCCAAGCAGTCTAAAAGATAAGTTTTATGTCGGCTTTGTTGAAAGCTACGCGCTTCTTATTGATGCCTATTTAAAATGCAAATGGCCGTATTGTAAAAGATTTTTACACAACGAATGGAGCAGGTGAAATATTTTCCTAATGTAATTGTTTCACATTTGATTTGAGGATGAAAAGGCCCTCTACATGGATTAAGTAGATATACAATAGATGTTGTGTGAATAGCAAAATGATAAAAAGAAAAGAAAACATACACACAAATCCTTTATAAATTTTTTTAGAGCTATTCAAATGGCATGTGCCATGATGTACAATACATTATTACACTTATAGGTATGTCTAATTATTCTCCACTTAGTATGACAAACTATTTTGACACACGTACATAACATGTAAGATTAACTTTTTCAAAATACAGTACAGTTTAAAGTGTTTGTAATTTTCTCAACAAGTAAACACATGGCAATTTTAATGCAATCATTTTGTGGAACAATCAAAAAATGGTTTGTTTTTACATACCTTTATTATTATTATATTATCATTCAATTTTGTTCTTCCGTGACTAGAATTCAACACGAAAATTTCGTCTAAAAACAAACACCGACAGAAATCATTTTAAGAAAATGCGAGATAATGACTAACTATACACATCATCTTCTCTTATAATTAGTAATTTTGTTTCAGAAGCGAACCAACTGAACAAAGATGATCTCAGTAATTTACCACCGAAAATTTGGGAATGTTGGTTTTTATAGCCATTTTCTAAACGGTTTCAAAGAAATTTTCATATAGATATTTTAGAATGATGTTGCACGACTCCTTATCAAGTTCTTTGTTATGAAAACATTAAGGTGTTTTTCTGGTTTATGCAATTTTAGGCTGTGGACGGTATGCGCGACTGGTGGTTTCCTTGGGTATTTTCGTTTATTCGTTCATTTGTCGCTTCATATAGAATCAGTTTCAGTATGTATTTTGAAATACAGATGAATAAATAATTAGAGAGAGTCATGTTGTCCAACAAGGTAATACGAATAGAGGGAAAAAACGATGATAACTCAAACAACCTTGTTTATTAAAATATTTACTTGCAACTAGTTTCGGTGCGTTGGCACCATCATCGAATAAATCATTCGAACAAATAACATAGGTACCTATAACTTATTTATTAACAGAAAAGTTTATCATATTAACGATAAACGACAAACGTGCATCCAAATGTTGATAATTATAACAGATTTAGAAGATTGTTAGGAAAAGATAAAATTTTATTATCACTTTAATAAATTTTATCCAAAAAATGTACCGTCAACCTCGGTTCGGCACCATCCGACTCTGTGCCACCTTCGCCTAACGCTTATAACACTCTTATAATAGAACAAAAATGCCCCAATGAAAAGTATAGGAATTTTTCGACACAATGTCATCTCCTCCAGTCGCCCACCACCAACGTATAAAAGAGTAAAAATGTAACTTTCGGCTTTTATTTTATGTCGTTTTCTCTGCTTTGTGTCGTTAACTATTCGGTGGTTGTTAGTCCTGTATGGTCACTTACCTTAGGTATACCTAAGTGAAAGTTTGTGAAAATGTCAAATATGAAAGAATACATTTGTTCCTCGCCCTCCCATGTATAAACATTGTAATTTCTGAGCTTTTTCGTTTAAAACGAAAAATTTTCAGAGTCCCCACAGTTTTGTGTTAACAGTTTTCCACTGTACCTAGTTACAACAGAAATTTGTTGGTTGAATGAGGTTGTATGTTTGTTTCTTTTTATCTTTTCTCTTAATTCAGTCAAAGAATTTCCCACTACATAGGGTCCCCATATTATCATTATTACCACCATTGAAAGATACATTTCTTTTTTACTGGTGTAACAAAAGTTTGAACGGTCAAATTTTACAAATAACAGAAACCAATGCATACCTAAGTTGAAGCAAAAAGTGCATATGTTCAATTCCCCGCTACCTCCTCCTTAACACCAGTTTAGCCCAGTCGGAGGTTGACTGTATTTATAAAGAGTAAATACAGCTTTTATGGCTGCTAAATCGCCGGTCTTTTTGTATCTATAATATACCGACCGCGCGGACAGTCTGTTCATGAGGCGGATCGCATAAGCGAAAAACGATACACGAAATCCTCGTAAGAGCAGTTGTGCATACCGTCCGCAGTCGAAAACGGCAACCTAAAATCGCATAATCGAAAACACACTTTTCAGGTTACCAGATTCATTCATTGTCATTGTCATTGATTTCAAATATCGAATAGGTTGAATAAATTTAATCTTATAGATAATAAATTAATATATCAAAAATTATTTTTCTTTATTAAATTGTTGAATTATATATCAAAATTGATCATATTAACTTCCTTTTTATGAATGTAACTAATTGCAATTGGTTCAATCCTTCCATCAGGTGAAAATAAATATCATCATCCGTTATTTTATTTATTTATTCATTTATTTATTTATTATGTTTAATTCTAGAAAGAGCTTCTTCGATATAGCATTATTGCTTACAATGTCTGATAAGGGTGAATTATTGCTTGAATAGTGTACAGGTACGATAGTTTATTATCTACACAATATTTTATGTAGAATGTATTATCTGTCCTGATTGAAAAATAGTTACTAGTTGTTAATAAATGTGACAAAATATTTGCAAATGTATGTAGGTATATAACATAAATTAACTACTCTATCAATTTTATAAGAAATATGTGTTTTATTTTAAATATGAACATACATATTGCAATAACAATAATGTATCCTTTCTTATAAAACATAGTGGAACTCAGTTTTATCGAATCCCACGGGACTCCATAAATTAATTCACGGCAACCGTTATTTTGTTATACACATAAAGTAAAAAAAAATGTGTAGTAGATGTTATTGGAATGAGGGAGACAAACAGAGGCTTCCCCGTACCTAGCGTAAAGCGTAACGTTACAATACACATACACATCCCAATCGGTGTGATTGCTTACAGGACCGACCTAACATGGTAAGCAAGCTAAGCAAAGCAGGAAGGCGTCAACATATGAGATATATCGAAAATTTATTTTTAAGGTATATACTTGTTCGGGTGTTTAAAACGCATCGTTTTAGTTGTCAATATCTGTCAATACCTACATGTATCCCTAAATATAGGTGTCTGATGTAGAAAAAATAGTATAAAATACTTGTTTCATAAGGCCGTCGTCTCACTCATCTTTTATCTAAACTTAGACGCGTGTCACAAAATCATGCCTTACGAAAACTCTTTTTCAATATTGTATTATGAGATGCATGACGTCATACGAGTACTTGTATCATATACTGTAGGTAGGTATAACTATTGTATATTGCCGGCGTAAATACGCTATTTGTGGGTGGAGCATCTATAAAGTTACATTATTTACTTACTTTTGGATTATTTCTTACAGAACTAACATAGGTACATATGTATATTTCAACTAAAAGATCACGATTTCACAAACTGTGCTAAAGCGTTTTAGATGTTTGCTGTTTGTGTGCACGTAATCTGTTGTTCATTTAACGCACAGGTGTACCACCGTAAAATACGTAGGTACTTACTTTGCTCTACTATTAACATAAATATTTGAACGACAAACAGTATCAAAGTGAACTTATTTTAGATAAAAAGGTAAGCCAAACCTAGCAGTTTTCCCATTTCGATTTATTAACAAATCGATAAATGAAAATAATTACTAAATCTGAAAATCTAAGAACGAAGTAGATATTTTCGCCGGGACTCACTAGTTAAATTTATGAAATCAGTTGGTAATAAGCGTGAACAAATTGCGATTACTGTATGTACCTATAATATTTAGGTACAATGGACTAACAATAAGTTATGAAATGACAGATAAAGATATTTTTTTGGAAATTTTGAATACCATTTCAGATGATGTTAAGGGTGGTGGGGAAATGAAAACATCAACGGCTGTTTTTGGCTGAAATTTTTGCCTATTTGGATTTTTCCGCTTGTTTAAAATAGATAGTCGACCTGATGTTTGTATATGTATGTTAGGTACCTATAGAAAAAAGATAATTTATCGTTTAAGGCGGACAACGTTTTGATGCTTTAACGTGTAATTTATAAATGATTTTGTTTTATAATGCCTTTGTGTATCTTAAAGTCATCACAGCCGAGCGAGTACAATTGGTTGGACGCTAGATAGAAGAGTAGGCAGGCAATTTACCTCATGATATGTTTGCTTAGGGGCAAGGCCTTATAGACTTGGTTGAATCTATCAAAGACTTTAAACAAAAACAATGTAAACTAATGACGTAGAAAGAGATAGTATATTATTATATTGTCTTGGTTATATATAGTCGATTCTGGCGGCCTAATACAGAAACAAGTTGGTCCTATAATTAAAGGAAACTCATTTGTGCTAGCCTGACACCTTAAAGATAGGCATTTAGTCAGCCGTCAGCGGCACCTTTGTAGACTGGCACCCCACTCAACCCGCGGACGCGCGAACTCACCTACCTACCTGCTCTAAAACAATTCAACAGTTAACAAACTGCTGGATAACACGGAAGGCGGAGTCGATATCTGCGAGAGAGATAACATTTGAGAACCGCCTACTGAATAGGGGCGGTCGTCGCGACGACGGGCGTCGCAAATAAATGTGTATATTCTAACAAACACTAGGTATACATATGTATAAAGCAACAACAATAGCAACAATGGTTGAATAATGTTGATTTCCAAAAAGGCGATTCAATAAACCTCCCCGTCCCCCTGACTTCATCCTATTATTTAACACGAATTGAATCCATTATCCAAATAACCAATTTTCAAAATGATTGTTATAAAAAAAATCATTAACCCAGATAATTCATTCAATTTTTGACTTGAAAATAAAACAAAATCAGAAAGGACTCCTCGAAAGCAAATTTATTTGATTAAAGACACGAAACATTTTATAACAATAAGTAATAATAACTTTTTTTTTCTGTTTTCAATAAGTAATACAATCTGGCAATAACAAAATTAGGTGAAAGCTTTATATTATACATAGATAGGTACATATAGGTACCTACCTAGTAGTGGTGATGGTGATGTTGATGACAATTATAATTATTATTCGATAGTTGTTGCCAGTTGCATTTTGTTATTACCTATAGTTTGGTTTTAAATTTGTTCTTTTTCATTAATTTTGAAAAAAATCTAAGGAACTATCGCATATTTAATTTTATGGGTTTTTATATAGAAAAAAATCATTTTTACACTTTAAATTGGGCTTCCTGAATTTAAGCGGAAATGAAAGTGTCACAATAATTACGTTATCTCCGGTCGCATCGTAATCAAATGTTAAATATCCTTTTATGTCATCCTGTATATGAAATTAATAAGGACCGAGAGATGAAATCCTTTATTATTATTATTATTATTATTAAAATTATTATTGCCCATTTTAAATTCGGTAGCATTTTAAGATTTTAATTTCGTAATTATGGTTTTGATTTTTAGTTGGAAAAAAAAATTATAGACAAAAAGTCAACAAATTAAAAACAATATTTCGTGTATATAGATATACTTATACATATACATATACATATTTATTATAGTTATCTCCGTATTTATGAGATTGTTGTATGTATACATATAGGTATTTATTTAGAACAGAACCAACACCTGACTCAACGAAATGTGGCTATGAAACATAATTAGATTGGTCAGCTATGGTTTGATATATATCCTGGGGCCGCGAATGCTTCAATTGGTAGCTAGGGCCAGAAAGTTTGTCGGCTTGGTTAATAATCACAGAACTGGATATGCGGTTCAAGCTGATCTCAACAGATCAAACGCGCGAATGGACTCAGTAAACAGCAATTAAGCGGCAACTTTAACCACCTTAATCATGGGTCTTAACGTGCTACTTTGGTCTCAATAATGACAAGCCAGTCGTGTTTATAATTCCAGTATATAAAAGTGCAAATATACTCAAAATTTTATACACACACTATATGTATGTGTACAACTATAATTGATAAATAAATATTACATAATCAAATCATTATCTCAATCATAAGTTGATCTATTTTAAACATGATAAATAACACGACAATACAGCGATAGGTACCTATATGTTTAATAAATTGAAAATAACGACAAAATTCTCAACAGTGATATACCTATGTACGTATTTTTACATGGCTACATGAGTTTCCTCAAATATTTATGCACTTTATCTAATGTTCCGTCGCCTTTGAAAGCATTAAAATATCAAGAGTTTCGATTGAAATTCGCGACAAGTAAGTAAGTTAGACAAAGATAACAGAAAAAAAAGTGA
>JAZBHA010000989.1:5357-34436 GCA_037464855.1 Iselma pallidipennis | reverse complement strand
TTCAAAACAAGTTGGTCTGAGTTTATATGTTCCGTACAAACTCAACGTGCCAGTAATCCCGTTTTTATCTGTCAGTTATTTATACTAACTTCCGGCCCAAAAAAAAAATTATTAAACCATCCTTCCGTATTGTACGAGAAGGCGTAGATTCTAAATCTAAAAACCGTTTATTGATAGCTGTTGCCGTCTCTGAGATCTGAACGTGACATAGAAAACAAAACGAGTAGTGGCTTCCCCTTGGTAGGGTCCGATACAAAAAAACGATGGAATACGTGGCTGGTTACCAATTTAATTATTTGTGATTATAATACTGTGAGGGTTGCTAATAATCACGTTAATGGTAGAGGTGGTGGTGGTGGCGGTGGTGATGGGAACAAACAATACCGATCGCAATTATTTTATCCTTTTCATATACACAGCCATAACAAACAAAACAAATATAAACAGGATAATAATAAACGGATAATAACAGGAGAAAACCGATTATTCACGATAAACAGTAGAATGATCAATCAATTGAAAATATATTTATGAAAATGAATAATAAATCAAACAAGTAGGCTATGGAAATGAATGATAACAACAACAATAATAATAATACTCACAACAAAATAGCGAATAAATTAAAATAAGAAAGTTACAATTTCCAATTTAATTGGTACAATTTCCTTGTAAAAAACATCGGGGTGAACTTTGATAAATTATTTTTTATACCTACAGAGACGTTTTTTATTGTTATAATTTATAATTTTAAACGAATTTGTAATTTTCCAGCAAAATACAAAGAATTCAAATTGAAAAAATCTGACCCCCTCTCGTTTACCCATAAAAATACTTGTCGCCATTATAAAAAAAGTCAACAAAAATGATTTATCTACTGATAAATTACATTTTTCGTATTGTGAATCGTTTCTAGTTATTGCGCCCCTTCATTCAAGAAAAGATTTATACACGAAAATTGTATTCTACACACACAAAAAATAATAATAATAGTACTGCGAGGAATGGTTGTGATTGTAGAAAATCGAGATGACTTTTGATAATTCGTATCGTACACCCCCTTCCTATATTTTCTGGTAAAAATTTCTCTTATTGCAATTTTTTCCTAATCTTTGGATTATTATTGAAATGTATTGGTGGATTGATTTTTATTTCTTATGTGTGTGCAAAAGAAGAAAGTTGATGGAATTGGGGCGGCGATGTGGAAAATTCGTATGGAGTGTATACTATGAGGTGTGTGTGTTTGTATGCGAGACAGTAAAGAGGGAAAAAGGCATTTGCAAAATGAAAATAAACGACATGTCACTTCCACATAATCACTTTGACTGACATATTCTCTAATAGTGATGGAAAATTCAATGTTCAAATGTCTTAGTATTAGTAGTAGTAAAAGAAAATCTCAAAATAGGAAAAGACAAGAGGTATATAAAAACGACTTACCGATTGTGCAGCTCAATATCAGAAAGACGGTCATAGGGTGGTGGTGGTGTTGTACACAATTCACTCAACATATTATCCAAATCGGTTGCCAAACTTGATAGTAACTGGAAGCAGGCAAACAAAAGATCATCATCATCCACTTCATTTGTTCTTTTTAAACAACTGACAAGGCAGAGTTGTTGTAATAGAGTGATAAATGAACAAAAGAAAGTGCCCTCTTAAGAAAACATTAATCTCAATCTAACCGATAATCAGATATTTCGCCCTTTTTTTATAAAAAATATAATATTTTTCTATTGGTAAGTAAAGGGGTCCTACTCTACCATCATAACAAATACTGTGCCCTAATCATCCACTTTGTCTTTCTACATCTATGTGTGTGTGTTGTGTGTAAAAGGGGAATCAATTCGTATAAAAGGGCGTCCACATTTACAGTCGACTGGCCATACTGGTGACTCATGGTTTTCCTCCTGCCGTTCTATTCATTTCTCTAAATACACAGTAGCGTATCCTGTGGGAACTTCAATAATTACAAAAGAAACACTGCGTGAGCAGAAAATATTGCGACACATACTAAAATTGGCAATACTGTTTGTTGATTGTTGAGATTTGTTGACCGAATGCGCAGTTACCGGTACGATATGAACTGCAAATGCTCTATTGTTGAATTGATTCTCCTCATTGTTACGCCACTGTTTAGATAGTACGATCATTGCATTCATAATAATAAAATTTAAATCGATTGTAAGAACTGTTGCCTATTATCATTTATCCACGAATCTCTCTAATCGTAAGCCTAATCACCACAAATCATCGGAATTGGATGATTCAAACAACTCATTTACTAGAAACGATTTCATTGCGTTAATTCGGTAATTTTAACGGAAGGAAAAAAATATTAAAATCTCCTATTATTCGATATGAATTCACAAATATTTCTTTACATTTCCTGTTTTCTTTTTCTTGTGCTACAGCAGCTTAGAAAAGAAACCGAAAAAAACCGCAATCTCGACACGATTCTAAACATAGAAATAAATTAACTTTGAATTATTTATACCTTGAAGGTCTTTGTAACGTAAAAGAAGAATTCAACACAATCAAGTTGACTGTGTGATATTATTTTGTCGATGTTATTTTGTTTGAAAAACAAAAAACAATCAAATCTTACCCTATAATAGTCGGCCATGATTTCATTAATAAAATAAAAAAACCACTCAAAAGTTACACTAATTATTGTTTTTGTTCTCTTTTTGTGAATGAACCAAAAAAACTACACCCACACTTATTGTACGTATTTAGACCATTTACTATTTTTCAGTAATAATAATAATGATAATAATAGGTAGTAATGATAGCAAAAACAATTGTTATATTTTGATTGGTTCATTTGTTTATTTATTAAATTTTATGAAATATTAAGTTGACTATATGATACGTCCACGTTTCAACACAAACTAGATTCTATTTTGTGTGTGTGTATTTTCAAACACATATGGTTTCTTGTGCATGTGTTAGTGTGTATAGTAATCGTAGTAACGAACAGTAGGCACGCGATTACTTTCAGTAAACACACCGTACATCATACAAAATTAGTCTTTATTTATATTGATAATAAGTATCATTAATCGAATTCCAAACAGGTGGATTTATGATTCGTTTTTCTTTGTCCTTTTTAAAGACGATTTAAAAAGGACAAAAGTAAATATGCGATCCTGCCAGGATTCGAACCTGGAATCTTCTGATCCGTAGTCAGACGCGTTATCCGTTGCGCCACAGGACCTTATATTATAAAATTTTTTTATTAACAAAACAACCATGTAGTCAAAAAAAAAGACAACCGGATAGATATTACAATAAATTTGACAATTTTCGGTTACAGCAATATTTTCAATATGTAATAATTCATTTATAATGGCTTTTCTGGTCGACATTGATGCGATAATAAAATTTCGGGAATGCACATTAAATGCACATGACCATAAGGGTTTGTGGCCAGTAATGTTCCCAATTGGACAATAATTACATGTTTTTGAGAGGGTGACAGTGGAAACCAGAAAGAGAGATAGAGAAACGATTAATGTTTATACACATAGTATACTTGGTATCCTAGTCTAACATATACGATTAGAGAAAGATATAATAATAGAAATAGTAATTAGTTACAGTAATAATAGTAGTTAGATTGTAACCAAATTTTGGGAAACTTGAAGGCATAAATTGTTGTTGACTTCAGGCACTACTATGAGAGCAACAAAAAATAACATACAGCACTATAGCGTCGTTAATTATAATGAAAGAGGATAGATACATCTATAGGGACTTCCCGCTGTACATACGGTAAGGCGAACTTTCACGATAAACCCTATTAGAAAAAGAAGGCAAATTGCGCAAATAGCTTGTTTTGGGTTCTACGCAGTCGCTGAACGTTTCCTAATTGGATTTAAGGCTAACGTTCGCTTTAGCGTACTGTGAAAACTCCCGATTGAAATTTCTCGTGTACTTGCAGTACATTTACTGTAAGTGGGTGCGAAAAGGATAAATGACGGCCACCTCATAGTTTATAATTTCAAATTTCTGTCATTTCGCAATGTGGACCCCTTGAAGTTTTGACTTTGAAACACATATTGACGTCTATACTACACAAAGAAAGGCAACGTTGCATGATCATTTTTTACTGACCCCGTACATGCACATATTCGTGAAGTATTTACGAAACAACAACATATGTTACCAATATTGATTTATTAGAAATAATTTAATAAAAACTGAGAAATATAGTGGGCATTCAATTGTTCCAGTTTCATAAAAATCTCTAATAAAAGCCGGAAAAGACCTAAAATGCTAATAAACATAAACAAATGATATATGAACTGTTGAATAACAAAAGAGCAACTCTTTTTTGATTTATTGATCGTACAATATAATATGATTTATTGTCTAGAAAAGCAACTCTATAGGGGTATCTTATTTTCTGTATTAAAGTAGAAAAAAAAAGTTAATATTGTGTTGTTATATAAGAAAAGATACAAACCTGCATGTAGACACTGGATGTGGATGTTCTTCTTGATTTACGAAATTGAATAAAATTCGCCATATTTCCTGCGAACAAGACAAGATATAAATATTATTAATACTGGAACATTTGTTTCTATTTTAAAGAGATTTATAGGATTTTCTACCCTGTTCCCAAAAAAATTACATAAGAAAATCGTTGAATGTATAGACAACCAATTAAACACTGGACGCAACCCTTTCAATTTTATTTTATTTATTTTCAATCTAAACAATTTTTGGAGTAAATTCTAGACGAATTTCATTTATAAAAAGTACAACTACTAGCGATAGACGAAAATATAGAAGGAGACTAGAAAATAAGGCGAAATGTTATGAATCAACCCCTATATTTTCTGAAATGATATCTCAAGGGAGACGCGAAATTACCGGCATTCAACTGTCGCCAGTAAACATCACCACCACCAGTATTGTTACTGCCACCACGAAAAACAAGAGTAACAAGAGTCTTCTAGTAAAATCATTGGCGGAGTTCATTGAACGACCCCAGAAATGAATTTAAACTTGTCCAATCTATATTAAGGGTATATTCCTATAATTGGAACTACAACATTTATAATACGAACAATCGATTGTGTTTTCTGAGGCTGTGTATGTCCAGAGAATGGAAAAAAGGAACAGCAAGATAGTACGCCACTGGTCAATATTCGTATATTATTAGACACCAAAATATGAAGCTAAAATAGAACAATTCAGATAAAAATGATAACATTTCACAAGTTGTTTTTATAGTAAAACACACATAGACGACGGAACAAAGAAAGGGCGGCCACCCATCATCTACCTATCCCTGTGTAAAAGACTGGTGTATCTCATATATAAACTCATAAAAAAATTTACATACTTTTTATCAAGTTTTTTCTGGTTCGGTTTGAAAAATATTATCATTCAATATTCATACACATCGTACCAACAGCTGGTACACATTTGATAAGAACAGGAAAAAAGAAAAAAAAAGTGGCGAAACCGGAAACTGAAAATTTGAATAATATTGTGTGGAGAAATAATACAATTTACGTTAATTATCAACTTTAACAACAATAAGACACTAATGACGTAATGTGAAACTCATCATTTATGGGCTAATAAAAGACGAAAAAAAAAGAGAAGAAACGAAATAAAACAACAACGAAAAAAAGAATAAAAAATAAAGAGATGACATTGCTGAGGAAATGTTTGTGATGAAATCTGTGTGTAAATGTGACCATTTACACCACCACCACCCTCCTTAAATCGTCAAAAATGATGTAAATTTATTCAGGCCATTTCTACCAAGATTGTGTGTGGCCATAGTAGCCATATACTTTATTTTGATGATGGCTGACATACAGAAAGAATGGAAATCGTTTAATGTACCGTGCGAGCAAAAAAAACTCGACAATTTTGCATCATTTTGTTGTGTTTTAAAAGGTGAATTAGTCAGTCTTTAGTCCTTCAGAAAAATAAACTTTTGACTCAGATGATGGGTTAGATTTTGAAAATTTTCTACCCCAAGTGGATGGTAAGATTTTTTTTGATTGCACGATTTTTCCGAACTTACAATTAGCTAAATCAAATATAATAAATTAAGTTAACGTAATAATGTTGTTATTGTTGTTATTATTTCGCATCTTGTAGCAATAGAAAATGTATAAAATATATATTTGTGTTAGGCTTCTTTCGATTGTTTCTGATCATCCAAGTGTCACATAGCAGTTGAAATAATTTTTTTCTATTCTTTTTTAATAATAAGGAGAGATGGAGAGAAAATCATCTTCAAATTACTATTGTTGCACATTCAGGACACATAAATTCCAACGTTTTCAATAGAAATTTTCAGTCTTTCTTGAACAAAACTACCTATCAGAGAAATATGATCCTGTGAATTGTTGTTGTTCGGGAAAAATCTTGTGAAAAATGAAATTGAAAAAAGTTGGTTTATTCCTTTTCGGTATAATTGTGTTTATTTTGTTCAATGGGATCAGGTGTATTGCTAATCAAGATTATGAAAAGGTAACCTTTAAAGATTTAGAAACTTTTGGGCGATTAGTGATTAGTATTGACACGAGGTAGATCTTAGGTGGGACGCCCTGTATCTTACACTTTATTTACTAAAATAAATTTTCTTTCCAAGAATGTAATAACGGAAGAAGAGCGTCGCGGTGCTGCTGCCCCTCCTTCCATTTCAGACCAAACTAAATCACATACTGAAAAACGTGGTCTTTATTTACCATCATCAAAACTACCATTACCACCGTCATCATACCCTTCTGGGTATGGTAGTACAGGTCCAGGTCCAGGGTATTCATACGGTCGTCCACATTATCCACCGTCTAGTGGTCATGGATTTTCTAGTTATGAACCAGATCATGGTCCTACAGGATTGGGTTATGGAAACAGTGGTTATGGAGGTGGTAGTAGTTATGGACATTATGGTCATGGACATAGTGGCGGTGGCAGTATTGGTGGTGGTGGTGGTTATAGCCAAGATTACGGACATAAGGTCAGTTTTCTTGTTCCCAAAATTTTTGCTATTGGATAACTATTGATTGTTAATTTTGTGTCCTTTAGGCATTAGCTTTGAAGGGTCTTTTGATACCATTAGCTGGTATTGCATTATTGGGTGCAGCTGCAGCTTTAACTACAAATCCTGTCCTATTACAACTAGGTGTAGTTAAAGGACGACGCCGTAGACGACGACGATCTGTTTATCAAACTGATACCACAAAGATTTATCCAGAAAATCCATATGTTCGACCAAAACGAAGAAATTGAAGAACTTATTACAACACAAAAAATTGGTAGAGTCTGTTCAGCCAAACATGAGCTAAATCGGCTAAATGGTAATAAAATTTCGAACTAGTACAAACACAACAAAGTATAGCGATTCAAGTTAAGCTATACGTCCGGTACAAACAAGGGTGCAGAGCAGATATTTAGAAAGAAATTGCTTAGAAGCGTATGTCTTAGGTATTCGAAAATAGCAACTGAACCAGTGGTGACCGCTCGCCTTCCAAAAATATCAAGGTTTTGGTTCGTACACATGTTATATAACTATTTAGCTCATGTTTGGCTGAACAGACTCTAGTGGTGTAATGATTTCCCGACTATATCTGTTAAATATTTATGAAGAATACATATTTTGAGTCATTTGTCTTGTGTTTTTTTTTGAAATTTTATTAAAAGAAATGCTCTTTTTATTTCCAGTAAAAGAGATTGAATTACAAGAATCTGATGTAAGCTTCGGTTACACTCAACACTTGTCATTTGTCAGATGGCATACTTAAAAGTGAAAAATAAAACCGGAATTCCTCATTTAACAACATATTTAACGGTATAAGGAAATCGTGTTGATTGAAATAGAAAAAAATACATTTTCTAATATTGAACTGCTATTGAAAAAAGAAAGAAAAAATTTGGACAATACGGTCCTGTCTGTCGAAAATTAACACAACAATTGTGGGTAAATTTATCTTTGTCAAAACATACACGCACACACATAACAATTACACAATTGAAAGAAAATTGTTGAACAAAAAAATAATTTCAAGACTGAAATCTTAGAAGTTAGTTAGCCTTTGATGCAGAACTGAAAAGGGAAAAATGAAAATCAGCCAGGTGGAAAGGGGTGAATGTCCGCCTTTTGCTATTGGTGCATGGGAACCTACACAAATCCAGTTAGAAAATTACGAAATCATCCCCCTCTTGACTTAACGAACAAAAAAAAACCTACACGACTTATATAGATCGTATAATTTAAATATAAAAGGAAATATGTCCACCTACCTGTTTTTGGTTATTTCTGGTTAAACCACGTAAGTGCAACTGTAGCAGGGTTTTTATTGGAAATAATATCAAAAAAAAATTCACTGATAAGGCGCGTTGGTGGTATTGATGAGTTGTCGAATTCACATCTTTTTTTCTCGTATTATTTGTTTTTGTAATTTTTATTAAAATTAGTATTTAACGGTGAAACATGCGCGAGACACGAAATTCCATAACAGACTGTTGTGTGAATTGTGGAGGGACTGCGATGCAATAGCTTAAGACACCTTCTTCTGGGCGGATGCGATGACCTCTAAGAACCTTTCTGTTCCAGGACCGGATTTCGGACGGTTTTTGTATCTTCTTCACTAATTTTACTAAACAATTTCCCATTAAAAAAAATTTAAAATACTAAATCACGAATTAGGTACATTAGTTGCTTTTTATTTTGTTGTTTCTCCTTTCATTTAAAAAAAAACATTCTAGTTTTTATGTGTGCGGTGATGGTGGCCAAATTTGGTTTGACAACAGTAACAGATAATTAGTTCAATGTCTATTTCATGTAAATATTATCTAGTTTTACGTCTATTCCGTTTACCATTTGGAAAATTTCAAATAATGATTTAAAGATTTCACAATATCTGTTAAAATAAATAAAACAATCATAGGGAGCCAATTTAGAAAAATACATACAAATACGGGCAGAAAATTGAGGAGAATTTAAAAAAAATAGAACGAAATTTTGAATATTCTGATAGCATGCTCGGCGACCGCTCTCACAATCAGACTGATCTGATTAGTAACATTAGGTCTGTTCCAACTAGAATCCGAAATTGTCAGAAAATTTCGAAACAGTCAGACGCATGTGCAAATGAGTTTAAAACGCTCAAACTTGACTATCTGCGCATGATTCGGACTATTCGGACTTTTCTGATAGTTTTAGATTCTAGTTGGACCTATTATAACGGTCAATGATAACCGAATCAATTCGAAAAAATCTCCTATTGGTTTTTCAGTTTCCGTGAGTCTGTGGAATCATTGAAATTACCATAAAATTTCGAGTTGCTTTGATGATTTTCATATTTTTGTCGATAAAATATAAATATTACGTAGACTTTGTTATACTTATGATAAACGCTAAATCCTGACAGACAAAGAAGGCAAATTGCAAACATACGTCCATCATTTTCTACCGAGAAACAATCAGGATTTAGTGTTGAAACCTAGTGTTATCGTAAGTGTAGCAAAACTCCCCTATTCTGTCAAAACCCTATAAAGCAAGACAGCGGCGGATCTAGGCATTTGGGGGCCCTGAAGCTTAAGTTTTGCAAGGGGCCCCTCAATGACGTACACCAAAAGAAAGACAGACTACCAAGTTTACGCTTCAGAGGGTCAACTCGATCAATTTGTTTATATTTCTTTGTTAAACCATCAATCTTTCAATGTCACTGATATGTGAGCTAATACATTTTCAACATCCCTGGTTCACTCTTACCAAGAATGCTGTTCCCTCTACTTTTACTTATTATTTCTAAATGCTACTTTATTATAATATTTATGTCTAGGCGCTGAGGGCTCCCGAGGCCGGAGGCCCTGAAGCTTAAACTTCATAAGCTTCACTATGGATCCGCCCCTGAAGGGAGATAATTTAGGTGACCATCCCAACGGCTTATATTTGTCTCAATTATGCAGAGACTACCAACTTGGGTTTAAATAGATGATCATGTTGTAGAGGGACCACTGTTTGTGGATTTTTTTCTTTTAGTCTTATTGTGTGAAAACTGGAAACTAGAAAAACGGAGATTATGCATTAAACTTCAATGAAACACAAATAAAGAAGTCGTAGGAATTTTTAGAAAATTTAATCCACTTGAAAGTTCTATTTTAAGACAACGTCGATGATAGCAATAATACTTAAATTAAATTTAGAATGATATGGACGATCAACTTACCAGCTTTCTTTAAAAAATTGAATAAAATCTTAACCATTACCAAACCTAATATAAAATGACGGTGATTCTGATGGTTATATTTATGCTTTCCTCTTTCATTCACATAAAAGTCAATAATAATAATAATGAAAATAATAATTGCTGTAATTAGAGTGAAGGTTGCTAAAATTTTGCTTAGTTGTTGTGTTAATTTTAAGTTTATGTAAATGGTTCTTTTTTGCGTCAAAATATAATTACAAGGTTTGATGTTCATTGAGCGTATACCAAAAAAGTATCAATAGTAACAACAACAAAAAAGACCAAATTTTAATAAAACAATTTCAACAATTCATTAAATTTTTATTGAAAAACAAAAAAAATGTCAATTACATTTTTAGTTTTCATCTTCTATCATTCTAATTGGTAATTTTTTTTGTATTTTTCCCGAAAAATTACCTATACACGTACATATAGCTTATTATTAAGAGATATGTTATTACTCGATGTCCTGGAAATTATTATGGATCTGTTATTAAATATTTAATAATAATCGAATGACAGGAAACAGTGGTTACTATAAATGCCTATTGATTGTTTATTTTACCATCATTTGAAAAGTTGAAGCTTAGAAGAAAAGTTCGTAAAGAAACTCTTGAGTTTTTCCTTTAAAAAAAAATACAGAAAAAATGAAATTTCTACTAGTTTTGAGTTGTTTGATAGCATTTAGTTTTGCTGTAAGTATATTAATTTAATTACAGTGAACTCTCTTTTAACAACAACAATTAATTGTTGTTGTCACGTTAGAAAAGTCCCACTGTATTTTTCTTATGAATAAATTCACTTTAACTTATGCAACCAATTATACATCCATATAGCTAGATGAGGAGCTTATGAAAGAGATGAGGGCACATTTTATGGAGAACATGCGAAGTTGTGCTACTGAAGTTAATGCAAGTCCTGGTATATTTACTTAATTAAATTACTGAGAATATGTATTAATTATATATTTTATAATGGTTTTTAAGATGATATGGCTGTTCTGAGAACACACACCGTTCCGACAACTCATGAGGGCAAATGTGTAATTTATTGCATGCATAAAGTTTACAATATTGTAAGTATTTAGAAAAGAAAAAGTTACTTAATACAACTTATGCTTTAAACAACATCACAGCAAGGTGAATCTGGTAGTATTGATCTTGAGGCTGGTCGACGTGCTTTGGAACCATTGAAGGGCATAGATGCTGATTTACATGAGAAAATGTTAACTATTTTCAACAAATGTGCAACTGGTAAGGGTCGTGCTTCAGTAGTTTAATTTCAGACAATTTTGCATTTTTGTTTTGATTTTTTCAATACAGTACCCATTGATGCCGATCCTTGTAATACCGCAGCAGATTGGGCAAATTGTGCTATTGCTACAGGAAAATCTGTAAGATTCTCTTCAAGTCAAGTATTTAAAAAATTATTAAAAGTTTAAATCTTTTTCCAGATTGGACTCGATCAAAGTTTTGTCGAATAGGTAATTGAATTTAAAGACATTTTATGATGTTATTAGAATTGAAAATAAATAGTTCGGAGAGAATTGAAGTTTCTGTGTTTCATTTCAACTAACATAATGTTTTTTCCTATATTTATTTAATTTACTACAAATTTAGCCCTTCCGCAAAGAAGAACTAATCGATATTTTTAACTTTTAAGTCCACTGCGAACTCCTGCTCAAAGTTCTTAGGTTGCGGCATTTATAAAGTCCATTGTTACGTTTAGGCTCCCTTAATACTGGGCCTCCCGCATTATCGGTCTCCTTGCAATGCGGAGGCTAGCAGGGGTATATAGTTACGCCATTGCCTAATCTGCAGTTTCACCATCGTGGTTTAACCACCTCGACGCATTAAGCCTACCATAGAAGCCTACTGAGGAACTACGTCTATTTGATCGGACGGGACCGTCTCGTCAAGTCTTTTAAAATTATTCAGTTGGATTCAAACGCAACTCTACATCTTTATCTTTAGGGAGTTGCTTGACAGTTAAAATCAATTCAAGCGAAATCCATATCTTTATCTCCATCTCCAGCTTCTCCCCACTCATTTACAGCTGACAAATTCGGCTAATGGTAGATAAGTTCACATAGTAGAGAACAGGGATATAAACTTGCGATAGGAACAAGGATAGATATATTATTTAAATGTACCGCTAAGATTGCTGGGCGGAGCAAGCAAATCCTTAAAGAGTAAGGACGCTTGAATTGAAATTTCCTTATGGATATCCATAGAGAGTGAGAAGAAGATGAAGATAAAGATAAAGATGTAGAGTTGCGTTTGAATCCAACTGATTGGTTCCTAGTGGAGTCTGCAGCCAGAATTTTTGTCCAAAGAAAAAGGAATAAATATTATAAATACAAGTATATTATGGCACAATTGGTTTATTGAATTTTTTTAAACAATAATAATAATAATAATAATTAATAAATTACAAATAGATAATATGAATTACAATTTAGAAACGGTGGGTGAATTGGAGACCACCATAATAATTTGGCCTTCCAGTACCACCCAAACCACCAAAATGTCTGGAATATTGTCCAACAGCATCTAAACGTGAATTACCTTTTTGCCATAAATTTCCAGTTCCAGTTGCACTGAAATCAGTACCATATTTTGGTGTTCTTTCAGCGCCAAGATTTAAATTTGATCCAGATGGTAAATGTTGATAATTTAAACCACCACCAACTGTTGTTGCACTACTTGGTCGGAAATTTTTTGATACAGAAGCACTACCATCTAATCTATGGACACCATCATTGAATAGTGTGCCTTCATGGGTACCAGTTACACGAAATCCTGGACCAGTCTTCGATACATCAACACCACTTTGTCTGTTTAGATAAAATAACGCAATAATTAATCAATAAATTTTTAGTAAAAAAAAATGTGTATTACCTTCTTTGTCGATGAAGTGGTGCAGGAACTGGTACCAAATAGTATTCGTCACCATTATGGTCTTGAATTATATCAAAAGCGGCAATGGTGGAAATGGTTATGATGAAAATTGTGAAAATTCCAAAATTTTTCATTTTTAGTTTTCTTGCTGTGATCTTTTCGTTAAGAACTTCTTAGAGTGATTTGATTTTATGCAGCTCAAGTAATCCTTTTTATAGGCAGAAATGATACAGTCCCTATAATAGGGGATTTTATTCTACCAGTTCAAGTAGGGCGATTCCTTGAAAAACCCATTTTTATTGTAATTTTAATATTACGATACTCTTATCAAGTGTTTTGTTAATTATTTCATTTAAAATTGTTGCGATAACCTTGGGTCAATGTGTAGAGGATTTATTGCACTGGCGGCAACAACGAAATTGAGAAAAAAGTAATGCAGTTGTCAGTTGATCGGGGATTTTTTAAAATCTTTTCACTAATCATTTGTGTTAAAACTGAATTTTGCGGAAAAAAGCGGGGAATTCCTTAATCCTTAATGATAAAACAAACTAAGTTGCTAAGTCTCTAGATGAGTCAAACCAAGATTGTTAAACGGGGATGTGTAAAATCCGTAGATGGCTATATTCGGTCCTGAACGGTGGTTCTAGGAAGAAATAATTTAAGGAGCGACGCCCATTTGATCGGACTCTTGAGACGGTCCCGCAGATGCCTACGTGGGAGCGACGATATACCTAGACCCGGCTCTGGATTCAATTACTTGAGACTGTCTCTTTAATTTGTTGTTGCATCAACGTCTCACAACTGAAACAACGTCAGTATAACATCGGACTGCTTGATTGTGAGTGTAATTAACTAATAATTAAACACGACTCAATATAAAAGCCGCTCTCAACTAACACGAACTTTGAGTTAGTTTGGTGAAACTGGTGGTACTGGGGACTTAAAAATTAAACTTCAATAAATTTTTAATAGTGAGAAATGTTTATTTCTGCAATTCTAAAACAATTATTCAATGCATTTTTAATAAAATATTCAATAATAATAATCATAATATAATAATAATAATATAAGAATAATAATAAAAGGAACCCCGAAGTCACATGTTTCTTCTAACGATAAGTATCATTTTTTATTTATTTTTAATTTATTTATTTTCGATTATTATTATTATTCTCTCTCTCTCTCTTTTTCCACAAATGTACACGACATTTCTACAGACACCATAGGGTCTGACTCATATTTTTTTTTATATATACAACTTTGATATTTATTATCTATTAATTAATCAATCAATCAATTAATCAATTAATTAATTAAGTAATTATATATTTACAACAAAAAAAATAGAACAATAGGTACAACAAATAAATATAAACAAAAAAAAAGAAAACCAATCTATAGCTATACATGTAGGTAATAAAACTATGTTTTATTATTAACTGTAGTAATAAAAATAATTATTATAAAAATAATAATAATAATAGTAGAGATAATATAATTAATAATAAAATTAAAATCGTAAAGACTAAAAAATTAGTGACACAAGAGATTGCACCTACACTTCTCTAGGCTCTTTTTTATTTAGTTTCCAAATAGTTATTGGAAAAAAAAAATCAGAAACGACACAATCACATTATTTATTGATGATACTAATAAAATCTATTAGTTTAGTAAAAGGAAAATGTTGGGAAATTGTTGTTTCGACTTGGTTATTTTTTTTATATCTCGATAATGGTTTCAATTTGTTTAACTAACATCAATTAAAATCTCTCTGAGCGATTCATGTCGAATAAGTTCTAAAGACAAATATTTTTATAATAATGATAATAATAATAATAAGAATAATAATAATAATAAGAATAACTCTTATTTACAAGTACACTCGATTTTCCAGTGTGTGTGTTGTTTTTTTTACTAAATTACAGTAGCTATAAACAATTAAAACACGATTTTTTAAACGATTTTGGTTTGTTCTAAAATATTTTTTTTGGATTTTTTTTTGTTTTTTTTTGAGTTAAGTAATATAATTATTATTGCCGCCAACGTTTCTTAAAAAATACTATCAGATCTCCGAAAAATTTCTTTAAATATTTCTGTTGCATTATCATCGTGTATTTTATTTCTTTTTGCAGCATTGGATCACAGCACATTCGTGATGTAGAAAGACGATAATGACTTTAAGAAAAACCAATATGTTTTCTTAAAGGACTAGCACCTTCTATTTTTTTTTTGTTTAATATACATATTTTTATTTAATTTTCACAACCGTATTTGGCATATTTTATTATCATCAGCATCATCATCATCATCATCATCATCAACAACAAGAATAAGAAGAAAATAATCAGTCGTTTTTTTTTTATTTATTTTGTTCCTATTTGTAAGTCAGTCGGGAATTCTTTATTTTTTGTTTGTTTGTTTGTTTTTGATTCTCTTTTGATTTTCCTCTAAAGTGCTTTGACCCAAGCTGCTGGCACCCATTGTGGTTCACGTTCTAAACTATTTATTTCACTTAATAATTGATGGTACGCCCTCTCGGTATCATTGTTGATTATTATCATGTCGAAGAAGTGACCGTATTTGTCTTCCATTTCACGGGCCTTTTCGATGATGTCCTTCAATTCCTCTTCCTGCAAAAAACAGGAAAAACAAAAATACAGGTTGCAGTTCACACGTTAACGTTAACGGTACGGCTAAATCTTGCTGCACATAACACTGAATAGCAGTGTCGGACTGGCAAGCTGTTGGCCCACCGGGCAGAATACATTTTGCACTAGATTCAAGTTTACCGAGGCTCCTAATTTACCATATGAAGCCCATTTATTGAGTATGTAGCGGAAAGCCAAAGGTGCTTCATAAGAAAAATTCAGTTGCCCCGCATTAGTTTTACCATTTGGCCCATTTGCCCGGTTGCCTGGAGGCCCAGCCCGACGCCATTCGGCGTTAGCGTTAACGTTCCAAGTTCTAAAACTCGCTAATAAAACACCATTCTTACCTTGTATGCTTCTCCGTTTCGTATTTTCTTTTGTCGTAACTTTTCAAGACTAGGGGGTGCAACGAATACAACATACGGTTTTAAATCGGATGTTCTAAGTATTTTTAGACTTTGTGGGTGCAAATTTAAGACACATATTTTCCCAGAATTAACAACTGATCTAATAGCATCTAATGATGTACCATAATATGCTTTTTCATATTCACCATGTTCTACAAATTTTCTAGATAATATATCGGCCTCAAATTGGGCCCTAGTTATAAAATGGTAATCTTGCCCATCGACTTCGTTTTCTTTCCGTGCTCGGGATGTGTCTGTATATTTGAAAAACGTAATAATTTTTGAAAAAATTATAAAATTAGAGAAATTGAGGGAACTTACGTGGAATGGCAGCTGCAAATCGTTCGGAATCCTCCATCAGTCTTTGTCGTAGTTCGTGTCGTCCAATATTCGGTGGTCCAATCAATACAATCGGTCTCTTATTATTAGCTCTAGGATAATATAATGAGACTTCTTCATAAGTTAATATTTCATCGGGATCATGTTCATCGATTGTATTTGAATAGATTGGATAACCACCTTCAGCATATGTACCTTTCTTCTTTTTACGTTTAGCTGTTTTACCACATAATAATGTCGATGATTTCCTTTGCGGTTTTGACATACGTTCCTCAGCAGCCAGTCTCATACTCTCCCTATAATGTTGAAATGATTGCGAAGGCACCAAACCAGCTAACGTTTGATCTTCTTCACCTTCTCTATATGCTTGCCACCAATTTGGATCATCTTGACTGATAATATGTAGGACATCACCTTTTTGAAAACTAATACCTAATTCCCGACACGGTATATACATATCCTCTTCTGGATCATAATCGAAATGTGCACGAACATGTAGGACTTGATCACGTCCATTATATGATCGGGACTGTGCTGATGCCGGTATTATTAAGAATGTTAATGTACCTTCCATTGTTTGCAATATATCACAGACAGCATTAACACTTTTACCACGCATTTCTATACCATTCACTTCTAATATTTCATCACCTTCATGTAATAAACCACTTTTATCGGCAGCACCACCACGTACAACACGTCCAATAACAACAGCATCACCCTCATTACGTACAGTTGCACCTAATGGTTCTGTACTCTTTTCAATTTTTATTATTTTTATATTCTCTTCACCACCACCAAATTGTTGTTTTTGTTTGGTTTTGCCGTCATTTTGTTGATGTTGTTGTTGCTGTTGTTGTAGTTGTTGTTGTTGGTTTTCATCATCTATTGGTGTCGTTGAATCCGGTGGTAATATTGATGCAACACCATCATGTGCAACCATAAGAGCCTCCAATTCATACCCTGTTAATAAACTGGCCAATTCAACAGCATAAGCACTTTGCGTATTCGCTAAGGCATCTAAACAGTCTCGCAATACTTGCTGGGCTATCGGTGATGGTCTAGGTTGTGTACGTAAACGTACCGATTGTACTTTATTATGTACAGATAATGCACGACCAAATTGCGGTGATAATAATACAGATTGTACAGCTGCTATACGTCCATCTAAACCGCTTAAACCACCACCGCTACCACTGCCAGTACTAAATTTTTTCAATTGTAATTGAAGCCGTTGCACAGATGCCACCAAATCACCATAACCTGCAGAAACCAAAAAAGACCAAAAAATGTTAGGTCTGTTCCAAATAGAATCCAAAACGGTCAGAAATGTCCGAAACAGTCAGACGTATGTGCTAAAACTAGACTATCTGCGCATGCTTCGAAATTTTCTGATCGTTTTAGATTCTAGTTGGAACAGACCTAATATTTGACTAAATTTTCGAAACTAGAAAAACACGAATCAAAATCCAAAAATGTACCAAAAAAGAAACGAATACTGAAAATAACTGGTACCAAGTGCCAAAACAGGACCAGTTGAAAGAAAATTAAAGAAAAAAACAACAAAAAGAGGAAGATTTATATAATAAAAACGAGAAAATAAGTAAAAATAATAGCAAAAACAGGATACAAGGTCTTCAAGTAATTGGAATTCAGACCTATACCTATCTTTCAATAACGACAACAAGCTACACAAAATAAAAACTTTCCTGTAGGCAGAACGGAAAAGTGAAAATTTTTTTATCAACAAAGGGACAAAAGAAAAACAAGGAAACACCAAATTTCCTAACTGAACTATCTAGATCGTAAACAAGATAAAGTTCACTGTTTTTTTTTTGAGTAAATACAGGGTTATTTCAAAAAAAGTAATTACTTATTCAGTGTTGCCACATATCTCTAAAATGATATCAACAATTATTGAAATATAAAATTAACAATTGAATAAAAATTCCATATCCGGTAGTATTCCGGAAATACAAACGTCGGTTTGTATATGTATACGATTGTACGCGATGTTATGCATCTTTTGCTATCGCTATGGCGTCAATAAACACTTTTCAAACGTTATGTTTCTTTAGAGAGGGCTAATTATATTTAGTAGGTATTTTGAAGGAAAAAAATTGGACTTACCATAAACAGTGTGGACGACCTCCTTTTCAGCAGACGTTGCCGGTGTTGTCGACCTGGTAGATGTTGTATCTTGTTGTTGTTGTTCATCTTCGGTTGTAAATGCATCGTTTACAGTACCTTGTGGTTTACTCTCTAAAGCTTGTAGTTTACGTGAACCTCTTAATGAACGATTTAAAAATTCATTTTGAGCTGCTATACGATCTTCTTCTTCTTTACGTTTACGGATCTGCTCCTAGAAAATTTTTATAGTAAAAGCAAGAAAAAAGAACAAAAACACTCCAACCAAATCTTATCAAACTAATCCTTGAGTAAAAATTACTTTACGTGAAAAATCTCACCTTGACATCATATTTATAATTATTACTATTATTTTTGTAATTGTAACGATCTGAACACAACATTTCGTTTTATTTATGTTGGTTTTTTTGTTCAGATTTTTGCAAAAATATCCATAATTCGTGTCAAATGTTATACGATACACACAAAGGCGCGATAATAAAATGAAAAATTTAAATTAAACAACTCACACTACTGCAAATAAATCAATAATAAAACAAACAGAGATAGATAAGCGTATAGAATGAGGATAGAAAGAGAGAGTTTCATTGTTTTTTAGGTACAGGCTGTATCTCTCCCCCACTACTACAACCACCCACCCATTCAGGTATAATACAACTATGTAAAGGTAAATATAGATAATGACACATAATGATAATAAAAACAGTAAATAAATGGAATAAGTATGTTCGTTTTTAAGTTTTTTAAAAAATTGGCCACCTAGATTACCCGATTTAGTACCCATTGATTTCTTGTGGACAGTGCCGCCGAGTGCCTAGTAGGCGCCCCTGTGCAGAAAACGCTTTTGCGCCCCTGTTGTGACCTCCCGAAAATCGAAATGTTCAAAAAATGGCACTCTAACTGATAATGCGCCCCTGTGCGATGCACGACCTGTACACCCAGTTGCTCATGTTGTTGCTTAAATGATTTACCTGATATTTTTTGATGCTATCAAGTTGCTCACGAGTAGGCTCAGTAACTGTGGTACTTTGTGGCGTCGTCGGTGGTACCGGCGTCGTTGTCGTCGTCACCGCCGTTATATTATTGTTATTATTATTGATACGTGCTGGTAATTGTGGTGCCGGTGTCTTATTCACAATACGTCCATCTTTTTCAATTTTTAAATGATCCCTTGGCGGTGGTACAGGTTTTGTTGTTGGTGGTGTGGTTGTTGTTGTAGTTGTTGTTGATGATGAGCTTGAAATTGAGGCTGGTGTACCATTAACACCACTCTGGAAGAAATTTCCGAATTTTCGTTATATAGATAATAACAATTGAATTTCTAGTTAATATTATTATTATTATTATGGTTGTTATTGTTATTAAAAGAGGGTTGGTATGAATAGGCAACGGCCAGAGGAAACTGATTGTTCCACATGTTGACAGTCGAAAATTAAATGATAGAAGTGAAAGAGAGGAAGAGATAAATGTGCTACCTGTGTAAACCTATCGATTGACAAGTCTAATGTTAGTTAGTTCTCTTTTGTTTTTATTAGAAAGGAAAGTCCAAAAATAGAATTATTTATTTATTATTTTATATAGGAGTAGGTATATTTTATTATTGCCGAAAATTATTAGCTAACATGCTCGAAAATTGATTTCTTTCAATTTTTTTTTTTTTTGCTGTTGTTACCTTTACCGGAGGGTATTTGGGTGGTGTTTTTTTCCTTTCAACAAAATTATCAGGTACATCAATTGCCCTTTCTTGATTAACATCAACTGGACGTTCCTGACCAGCACGATGGAACGTCACTCCTAATAAACGGTCATATCCTACCTATAATGATTATGTAAAGAAAAAAAAAAACGAAACAAATGAAATAAAAATCGAACAAAAATTAAAATGACTGAAAATTGGCATTCAGGAAGTCCCGGCAATGGGCGAGAATTTAAATTTGACAGTTATGATGTCAATATGCAGTATTACCAACCTTCCCGTTATCAGAGATCCTCTTAATTGATTGCACGGTATCATACAGTTGGATAAATAGCCAGAGCCGCCTAAATGGCTAAATACAAAAATTACGCCTTAATTTCAGACGATAAAGGGTAAAGTAAGAGAATCATCGCCTTCACTTCAATTTTTTTTTAGCTGGTGCCCTTTTGCATGGGGTGAGGGTCACGATTCTACCCTAATCAGGTCCGCAGACCAATCTTTTGCGCCTATACTGGCCATAGGCTAGTTACGGCTCTGTAAATAGCAGTATAAGCTGTTTTCTTTTAGTTAATTTATTCGTGGATATTTTATTATTTTAAAACATAGAACTACTCAGAAAATCCACGACTCCGTTATTGATCAATTAATTTCGAAAATTTCTACATTATTTTATTCGAAATTTAATTACCTATTGAATAATGAGTGGTAGAAGTATAGATTAAATGAAAACAATATATTAACCTTTGCAATATAAAAACGATAAACTACTGGAATGTCTTTTATTATTGATTCCACTGTATTTATAAAGGAAATCGTGTAGAACATTATGACTTGGTACTTTTTTTTCGGTATGAGGAAGTACTAATAATATATTATAACTTATTATTTGCAAAATTTCCATATGAAAGTCTCAATAATAGAAAAAAATAAGCTTAGTAATTACAACTTTTTAAGTAAATGACGAAAAACAAACCAAATAGGTGATAAAATTTGTTAAAATATTGACGGAAAATATAATTCTGTTCCACCACGTGCCTAGTAGGCGCCCTTGTGCAAAAAGCATTTTGGCGCCCCTGTGCAGAAAACGTTTTTGCGCTCCTGTTGTGAGTATCACGATTTGGCGCCCAAACTGATAAGGCGGTGCACAACCTGTACACTCGGTTGCAGCGATCCTGCTCCAAATCCATACAAAATATTGATTGTTTATCAGTTTAAAGGCTGATTTTCTCAATATTCTATTTCAGTTCTTCAACTACGTGAAAGTATATATGATAGTATATATGATAAGAGTTAAATTAAATTCGGAAATTACCTGTAATATAGGTTTCGGCGGTGGATATCGTGGCGGTGTTTTATTTCTTGCTATAAATGTATCAGGCACATCAACAGCCATTTCGCGATGTGGTCCATTATCATTATTACTACTAGCCAACATCATAACCATATTGTTATAATCAATATTAATATCTAAATCGTCTGGTGGTAGTTTTTTCACCGGATCCAGATCACCGTCCAGTACAACAATACTGCTACCGGATCGGCGACGTGGCCTATAAACAAGAGAAACATATCATAAAAATACATTTGAGAAACCGGAGAAAATTAGTAAATATAATTTGAAAAAAAAGGGTGTTTGTCATTTTGGAGAGAAACGAAAAGACCATCATTAACAAATTCTAAGAATACCTCAGGTAGAAACTGAGAGATTTGTTTAGAAAAGTAGGAAAATTAACAGTAAGGGTTGGAATTTTACAGTTTTGCGTGCATTAACTCTTTAATTATTGCAGGTATTTACGTGGTATTTCTGTTAACCAATTAACATTAATTATGAATGAATTTGTTACAGTTTCAACAATTTTTTTCTTTAAAGAAAAATATTATGGAATAATTTTAAACTTTCTTATTTTTAAATTATTTTATTACAGAATTTCACTTTTTAAATCCAAAAAATTTGAAAAATTTCAACTCCTTACCAATATAATTTTAAAATCCGCATTTTTCCCACAATCAAATGAAAGAAAAATATCACATATCACATATAGGATGGAAATTCTTCCAAGAAACCACCCTCACGATTCTAACCACTTTAACTATATATCCACCTGTTGTTGTTGTTGTTCGTGTGTTAATCCGGCAAAGTTCTCCAGAAAACTGACTAACTATAATGCAACTTAACTGGGTGTGCTAGGCAGGTATAAGGAAACTAGT
Source organism: Iselma pallidipennis (assembly GCA_037464855.1). Lineage (NCBI taxonomy): Eukaryota > Metazoa > Arthropoda > Insecta > Coleoptera > Meloidae > Iselma > Iselma pallidipennis. The sequence goes on along the minus strand of JAZBHA010000989.1, from coordinate 11,864 downwards.
TTTGAACAACTGTATAGTATAATTTTCTATAGAAATAATGCAGTATGATTCGATATTTTCTTCTAATTGACCAAACAAATATTATAAGAATTCCATTCATATAATACAGGTATAAGTATTATTTTATCCTTCTTTCGTGAACTAGAGAGAAGTCTGTGAGGAAATTGTTCGACCAGAACTTATACCATCATGGTTCATGGTTAATATTATTATTATTATTATTGTAAAATTGTTGATAAAGAACGAATTTATGAATTATTGAAAGGTCGCCAAAGTTGGCGAATTTTCCCACAATTAATAAGACAGGCAACAATGATGATGATGATGATGATGATGATGAGGGAACAAACTCGAATTGTATTAATAATTCTGTATTTCCTGTTTTATTAAGAAGGGAAGAAGTTTCTGTAGCGAATCTTCGTTACAATTCACCAAAAGTTAATTTCGTTCAAGAAAAAGTGTTAAAATATTTCGATTTTGTTCATTTTTCTAGCAGTAAAGATTTTTGTGAATCGTGTCTGACACAGAAGAATGCCAAGAATTCTTCCGTCAACCCTCCGTAAATATGGAGCCAGCCAGGTATAGATCATTGAAAGACACAGACACACCTGTCTACAATCCACCTCTTCATAAATAAACAGAACGGAGAAAAAAAAATGAATACAATAAGACTCCCACGCTATTTCCTCTGTTCCCCGCACGGAATTTTCAAAAATCACGTAACAGTGGAAGCCTTCAAAACATGAAGCAAAGTGGGAGATTCTATCTGTTAGTAGAAGATTGAGGCCAAGTTGGGTTTAAAATTGTGTTAAAGCTTCATATAGAAGAAATATTTTTAATTTTATTGTATGTAAATATTATATGGTTTTTTAAAACAGGAAAGAGACAAAGGCTAGTCAAGAATTTCAAAATGTAAATCTTAGACGTTTGTTGAATTACAATGTTTCATCTCGAGATTTATTATTATTATAGTGAATTCATCCTGGATGTGTCTAAAAATTTTTAACAATTTCCCTCGTTTTTTTTTACATTGATTTACCTGTTTTCAGGCTCAACACCCAATTTATTATTATTGCTTTCTACAATGGCGGTTGTTTTCAATTTATTGTCTTCAGCACCGATTAACAATTCGGTACGTCCATTTTGGAATGGTGATGATGCACGACGATCACTTAATCTCTTTATATCTAAATTTTGTTGTTGTTGTTGTGGACTTTCCTTTAATTGTTTCTGATAATGATCAGTTGCACGTACGTCATTTGCCACTATTTTATTATTCTGTGGTTGTTGTTGTTGATTATTTAAAAGAAAATCTTGATTGGTAGCTGTATCGTGACCGTTCGATAATAATTTCGGTGTTGTGGTAGTTGTTACTTCTTTTGTTGCTACAACTGAGATTGTACTTCCTAAAACATTGCCAACAGCAATACCAACACCACCGCCACCGCCACCACCGCCGCCACTGACACTTTCCGATTTACGACCAGTTGAATTGTTGTTTAAATTTTCGGTAGCTGTTAATGATGTCACGTAAATTGGTGTATTGTTGATGAAGCCGTTCAGTTCTTCGCTTGATGTAGTTTGCTGATTTAACTGAAACAAGAATTAAAAAAAAAAACATCAACATCAATTTAACGGACAATGAAGAAAACATTAGAGAAGGACTGTACTGTAATATATTTTTTCAATATGTTTGTATATTCGAGAGGATCAAATTTCCGGCACTTCAGGGGTTTGTCTGGATCGACAGCTTTTGTCTATTTTGGCGCCAGTGTGAAATTTAAGAATTTTTAACTTCAACCCCTCCAGTATTAATCAAATTTTGTGTCTTTCTTCTTTTTAAATTTAGGTAATTGTTTTTATAGATAAAGCAAGAATGACTTTCTCTACTTAAGTTATAACTGTACCTACTTAACTTGATTGAATGTAATCAACAAGCTCTCTACTTTTCGTTCAGATAAGAAGGGTGAGAGTTTTGAGAAAAGCCAGGCCATTTTAACTGTATACCTTAAGTGGATAGTTTTGTTTAAAAGAACTACATTTCTTAAAAATGTGACATGATGACGGTATTTAAAACAGACAGATGTCGAGGCTAAAAAATCAACTTAAGGCTGAATTCATAGTTTCTATAGAAATTCAGGCTTAAATTGTCGACGAAAATTTTAGAAAAAAGAACCCAATTTATTGAATATTGAAAACAAATATGTAGGTTCTTGGGATGATGTTGATGATCACGATGATATAGAACAAATAAAACAAATAAAAAACGTAAATAGGAAGGTAGAAAAACACAGCCATACAGAAGAGTAGGTGAGGACCCATTCGAAAAATTGTGTAACTCAAGGAAAAAAATATTAAAAAATGTGTCGGGGGGTCAATTTTTTTCTGTTACCTGTTGCGAAAGTTTGGTCATGTCGACGGGCTTGACGCGCTTGAGCGCTGTAAGGCGCTCCAGACGTTCTTGAGCTTGCTGTTCCACGGCAATAACGAAGGCATCCTGTACATTACCAGCACACAAATCCAAATCAACCGCTGTAACAGAAACAGACAAAGAAAAAAATCTTCAAGTTTCTTATATGGGGAAGAAAACTAAAAAAAAAAACAACAATAAAAACGAAATCCTTCAATTTTCCAAAACAATGATAACGAGTGAAAGGAAAAATAATTAAACTGAATAGCTGAAAAAGTTCTTATGGATGGTGTTGGACATATAAAGGAAATATTTCTACAATAAGCCCCCGTCAAGAAAAACCACATTCAAATCTAGATTTGTAGACAGTAAGCCCACAATGTTGCATAAAACCCACTCGAACATAAATAAAATCCACCCTTGACGGCGACGACGACGACGATTCTCACAAACGATAGAAGCGAAACACAAGACACAAGAAACTGAAACCGCAAAAATCCCAACAACAAATATATGGATGCAAAAGAAAAACGAAAATTGGAATTTTCAAATCTCTCCAGAACCGTTTTCTTTCATTCTTCGATAATATTCGGATAAGTTAGGTCAAGTGAAAGATTCTGGTCAGTTTTAGTCCTGGTTGTTGTTGTTGTTGTTGTTGTTGATAATAAAAGTCTGTAGCAAAAGGGGCACCCAGGTGTGAGTTCGGTGACCGCTAACTGTACTGGTCTCGCCCCGGCTACTCTCTAATTGTGAAATTAAATTCCTGATCCCATTATTGCGTTAGTCACACAATCTATAACAAAGATTGTTTGTTGTTGTTGTTGTTGTTTTTTTTAACACGCCCCCTCCTCCTCCCCCAACTTCCTCCCTATCGCTATCAACACTTTTGATTCAAAAACTATTTATAGATAAGGAAATTGGCCGAACGAAAATCTACATAAAAGACAAACCCTTGTCTCGAACACAGGACCGAGGAGTGTTAAAATGCAAAACAGAAGGCTGGACGAGATTTACATGAAATTTGCCTTTTAGGAGCTAAACCGTCCCACATGCACACATACACACACAAACATACACTCAAATATATAGAACCAAAACCCTACCATTATTACCAAAATATTGTTTTAAATCTATTCTCTATTATCAAAAGGGTGGAAGCAAGGAAGAAGAAAAAAAAACGTTTTTGAGCAAAATATGTGGACCGTATTTATCATTCATAGACCATAGTCACTTTCTCATTATTTTAAAAGAAAATGCATTGTGAATTTTGAGAAGAGAATGAAAAGAGGAATTGAGAGAAATTTCCACCAATTATGTCGACAGGAATACTAATTTTGCCAATTATTACTATTCTCTATCTTTGTCGACAGATCCTTTTCTATCTCTCTATGGATGGGATTTTCAGCTAGAAACTTTCAAATACTGACACTTACACACACACACAGACAGGCACAAAAATTGGATATAAACATTCCAGAAAACTCGATAGTTCCCGATTTTATTGTTGTTGTTGTGAGGAAAACGTGTAATTAATTGGACGTATCGTTTCGATATCATTCCCGGATTTTATTGAAAAGAAAACCCACAAGGATCATTAGGAAGGGAAAAGGTGAATCGCCCGATACTTCCTTACAAAATATCTAGAGGATTGAATATCAAATTAAGCATTGATATAATAATAAAAAAAAAAACTTGCTGCCGAGTTTTTATATAAATCATTCAATTTCGACAGGAAAAGAAGATATCAACCTACTTTTTTTTTATTTGATATATTAATTCCCACGATGATGATGATGGCTGTAATAGTAGCGAATAGAATTCTTTAAATGCGGAACTTTCAAAAAATTGTTCCTAATGATTTTCAGTTTTTTTTCGATTGTATGGTAATGGTTTTAGGATTTTCTCAAACAATTATTTTTCTTTTTCTTTTTTGATTCTAATCGAAACCAAACTATAAAAATTCAAAGACAATAGAAGTAATTTGATTAATTTGCAGCAATTTTTAAGCCTGAAAACTGCATCGAATCAGCTCATGCTAAATTTTCAATGAAAATACAACTAGATTGTAAAAACACATAAACCCAAGACTAATGGGTCATAATAGTTGGACAACTTTCGTATCACATGACCAAACCAATCATTTGAGACCACCTATGAAACGACCCCTTTGGATCACGTGGCACGAAAGTAATCCGGCGACAAGTGTATTTAATACAAATAATAACTGTGCTATTTCTGTTTTCAAAAACTGGAAACTCCGCCCAACTGTATTTAATTAAAAGAATCCAAAGAATGTTTATATTTTTCACTACACCGTGACGTTTGCTTGAAAGTAACAAACAAATATCCGGTACCTCCCTTTATAATTATTCCTCGTTTTTTTTTTTAAATACCCGAAAAAAGCACCGTATTTCCGGTCAAAATCTATAAATCCATGTAATCCTTTGAAATCGTTAACTATTGTTCTGTTAGTATTATTATTATTATTTTGTTAACAAATTTTTTTCTACTGATGATGACGATTTAAAGTTTGCCTCGTCTCAACAACAACCTAAACCAAATCCCCAGCCTTAAAAGCTAGTCTCTCTCACTAGTTAGCCTTGACTTCAAGTTCAAATATGTCTTCAAAGAAATAGTATTTGGGAAAAATCATCATCATCATCATCATCATCATCATCAATGATATTAGCATCAAATCCGGAACTCCCAAAAACTTATTCGATTCAGTTATATTCTAACAGTAGAAATAGGATATTAGGTCATATAATGATTGGCAAATACAATAATAATTATTGCAAAAAATCGTATTGGATTACATTAGAATGATTGCATAATCTATTAACAATAAACATCAACAACAATTATGTTGAAAGAGTGTATGAAGCTGTTGTTGTTTATAGAAAAAAGAAAAATATAATAGATAAGTCTTATTTATACAACAGATGTACGCAAAAATATTAACCAGATTTAAATCCAATTGAATTCTTGTGGTTGTACGCCTATTGTGAATTTTCACCACGATAAGGAAATGACTCATTTAATAGAATTTTCGAAATTTCCCAACATACCTTCAATAAACACTATCAAATCCTATTTATTGTAGAAAAATCCAATTAAAAGCTTTCCACATGTACACATGCATACACGCACACACAAACAGACAGACGGAAAATCACCTGTACACTATTTGAAAACAATTACACTAATTGACACTAATCTGTATATAAAATCGATACAATTATAGGGAAAAACAACATTTTCCAATAGAAAAATCCGGTTTTTTCTTGTACAAAATAGAACTGAAATCGCGATTGGTTACATTCGCGAGTCGCGGCCTACTACTACTAATATCGAGTTTTATAATATTGTAGTGGAAAAGCAAAGACGGCGACGACACACATTGTACACCATACAAACAAAATTTACCTTTACCTGTTCGCTATATCGAATACTAACGATTAATAACGAAGTACGAAATTCAATTAATGAATTTGTATGGACACAGATCATATAATTTAAAAATTACTTAACTAAATAAATAAAAATAGAGTAAATAATAAGGGGGCGTATTGTATTGTATTTATCCAATTACGTTTTGATGAATTTCAACTCACCTAAACGTGCACCACTACGTCTCTTTACCCTTAAACATATCGTTCTCGATCTGATACACTGAAAAACAATTTTTGTTGATAAACAATTTAATCTCTCAAGGGTACATTTTTTTTGTTTGATTACCTGATGTATATGACTGATAACTTCAGCATGACAAGCATCCTCTAAAGTTTTACCATTTACTTCTAAGATCTCATCACCAACTTCCAAATTATCATTATCAGCTGGTGAACCTGTAAAATTAAGATAGAAACACCCACATACACACGAATTTATAGCAAAAAATTGGTGAATTACCATAAAGCTTGATCTTTTTATCCTTGGTTTCAGCCAAAATTATTACGTAGCCACCTAAATCCACCATGATTTTAGATAAATTTTTTCTTCGTGTGTGTGTGTTCTTCTTGTAACAAATTACAAGGGGCGAAAATCGACAAAAACTGAATCGAGAATTTTCCAGGTTTTTCTTCGTATATATATAT
>JAZBHA010000988.1:0-34459 GCA_037464855.1 Iselma pallidipennis | reverse complement strand
TTCTAATCAGTTTTCCACATAAACACAGTTTTTAAACAAAGAATGTGTTTCTTAAAAAATTGCTACTCCTTAATATAGGAGTAGCAAAATAATTTATTTCATATGTAGCTAAACAAAAATGACGAATCTGTGGTTGAACAAGTTAAAAATCTCTTTTTTTACAATTTCGGAAGGTCGGAAGGTTCTCCTCGTTCCTAGAAATAAACTACCTGCCCAGCCGTACGACGAACCGCAAGAATTGAAAGATGTTCAATTCTTGCGGAAAGCCTACTTTTCGACTGGCTCTTGCGGTAAACTATGAACAGATGTGAAGAAATCCTATAGTTGAACTTTCTTGCGTTACTGACGCGCTTGCGGATCTCTTGCGGCTCGAAATATTCGTACTTTCACTTGGCTGGGAACTATGAACAGATACATTGAAATCCTATAGTTCAACTCGGCTTGCGTTACTGACGCGCTTGCTTCACTTCTTGCGGCAAACTCTGAATCCACCTTTAAGGATAAATTGAAATTTGAACTTTTCAAATTATTTTGCATATTTGAACAACATTTCTATCCTTTGAGGTTATATTATATTTCAATTATATATTCTTAAGGATAAGTTTACAAAGTTCTGGAATAGAAGGAGAAAGAATAACCGCAACAATTACAATCTTTTGTTTTGTATTTATTAGATTTTATCTAATTGTAATTCTCATTTAAGTAATTTTATTTCATCAAAACTACTGCCGTCTATTGGACTCAAGTTTAATAGAATTTCCGCAGAATATTATACGAAACTATGAAGTGTATAAGCGCAAAATAAGATTTCTAATGTTAATAACAGGATTACCACTCGAAATCCTGTATTTATGCAAAGTAAGGACGTTACATAATACTGACATACGACATAGTGGTAATGAGACCGAATTAACTCTATTACCGTTATCTCAATGATTTTTAAAGTTATTTCACGTAATTTTAAGTTATGTTTTTTTGCGTGTAACAATGAAATTCACATTATTTTTCAACACCAGATTCGATGAATTGATAATTGATTCTGAACTTCGTTAACGAACTATGAATTCAATCAATAGAGACTATTTTGCTTTCAGCTGTTAATTGAATGTTTATTTATCTTTTCCTATTGTTTAGTTGCAATTTTATGCAAAACAACGAGCAGGAAAACAACAAAAATGGAAAGACCATTTTCTATAATTTCCCTATAGACTGTAGGTACTTATTGGCAATAATTTTCAATAGAATTCTATTGAAGTGGCAGAAGTCTTTAGAGTTCAATGCTTGGACTACTTCGAGAGAACCTTTTTGTCCTTTTTTTTTTGGTTATTTAGGGGTCTTTTTTGTTCTGTTTCGTAGGTAGTAAGGCTAAAATTCAATTTTCAAAGTAATTTATCGAGCGAAAACCTTAAGATAATACATTTTTTCAGTTTGTAAGTTTGGGAAACTTGAGCTCCCCTAAATTTCCAGATGTTACCTATACAAAACTGTTCCGGTTACGGCCCTGCTGTGCTTATTTGTTTCTCAATAGTTCAAGAAAGGGTCATTTTTTGATGTAAATTATATCAGTAAATTAGAATACAAAACGTAACAAATTGATAACGCAAGGTCCAAATGTTTTGTTTTTCCCCATCAGTTTGACATTAGTTCATGATTAAAAACAGATTAACAACAAATTTTAAATATTTTTTTGTATTATGGAACATTTTGATAATTTTCAGATTCTATCACTGAAAATCTAGACCATAAAAACGCAATATTTTATATTTTCGGTTCACAAATGTGTAGTTTCATGACTTTTCAGCACAATAATGATATTAAATCAATCATTGAGCTTCTATCAACGAAAAACCATTAGTTATGATCAACTTGGTTTGTGAGTGATTTGGTGACTGAAAAAATTACACGCCAACATAAATCCGGGTTTTATGTAATTAGAAATTGATTAGAAAATATCTGGAGAGATTACCTGAAATGAAAGTCCTCTTATCTTAGAAGAGAAAGTTTCTATAAAAGTTGTTTTCGCAATTTTAACGTAAAACTTCGAAAAAATAAATTGAATGAGACAGTATGCCACTTCGTTAAAATGGTATCTTATTTAATTATTTATTTAACATAGGGGCGCGAAAAGAATATTTCCCACCTACGCACAGACACTAAATTGTCGTGCCAAAAAATTGGTGGAAAATTGCAGACTCAATTAACCGTAATAATTAGCCGCCCCTTAGGTTTTGTCTGGATGTAGCAACGCGTGGGTGGGGCCCTGTTTTATTTTATTTGAATTGTCTGAAATTTTGAGCATTTCATAGGATGTTGGTTGAGATTTTTCTCGACTAGGATTTAAATCAGGAAATCAAAAGCTAACGGAAATTAGAATTGGCGGTCGATCAGAGAAATGGATTTATATTTTTCATTTAATGAAAAAATTCAATTTACTACCTGTTTATTCATTTTATGGTAATATTTTTCAAATATACGATAAATATTAAATTGAAAATTCTCTCCATTACCTATATTTTTTGTTTATAAAATGGAGAGAATTCCAACTGAGATCAATTTCAATTCATTTTAATAATTCTACAAATGTTGATAAATTGTCTACCACGAATGTCTTTTTTGTTCTGTTTTCTTCGTATATTTTTCAATTTCATCGTAAAATAATATATTGCTTTGCAAATGGTACTTTTCCGAATATTAAGTTTATGATTTTATAAGATTAAGATGAAGTGTTACTTTCAATAAACCGAGTTAAATCGTCAATTTATAAATTTCGTTAGAATTAAGAAGCCTCATAATTCATACTTTTCCTGGAAGTTAGTGACTTTGGAACTAGATTAAAATAATCATCATGAAATTTTCATGACTCCTAAAAATAGATTAAATAAAAACTTTTCCCTTGCAGAAAAAGTTTACCGGTTAATTTAGATGTAGATCTTTGAAGCTGTCATAATCTTCAAACATATTTCATACTAAATTAACCATCAAACAAAAATTACAAAATCGGCATGCATAAAAATAGTTTGAAAAAAAAAGAAACCTTTACTACGTTCCCGCATTTCATAAGCTTGATCCTTTTCAATCAACATCAATACTAACGACAACAATACGAACCATACACAAGTGATTCGAAGAAATCGCGACATCTTACGAGCCCAAAATTCTCTTGAACTTTTCGATTGAGTTTCTTTCTTTTTTTTTGAATAATTGAAAGCCCGCCGCACTCGAATTTGTTTACAGGACTATACACATCCTTTACAGGACAAGAACAGTCGAAAGTCCTGTCTAGAGAGTACAGCAGTAGATTGCCGGTTTCATTTCGTCATGCGCATTTATCTTTCAAACTATATACCTTCCCTAGTTTCTGTAACATCAACTTTTTATAGAGTAGAATGGCTTTCCATAAGGCAGCCAGTTAGGATAGACTAATGAGATTTTTTTTGCTTTCAAGGACTCTTTAACATTAGTTTGAAAACTTTAGTTTCAGTTAGATATGAACCTGATTTGAATTGAAATGTAATTGAATTTTATAACTGATAAGATGAGTAATTTTCAATTAACCATTATTTTCCTAGAATTGTATTTTCGCTTTTACGTTTTAATAGTTTAACTCTAACGAAAATTTCAATTAACTCAATTTCATTACCCTTACCCCAGTTTCTAAGTTTCAATAAACCAGTAGCGAACATAAAATCTTTGATTACGGGTATTTGCCAGTGGAGACACGGAACAAGCAACACACTATCATATATTACTCTTGTGTGCACATTGTGTGTGCGGTTGTGTAAATCAAGTTTGCATATTTAATGGTATCTGTCCTGTTTCTATGTGCATAATTCAAAAATCAAAAGGAACATAGTGTCTTGTTTGATATACATACGTACAAAATCGGTTGTCGGTTTATGCTCAGAAGTAGTATAATCTGCCAGTTGAACTCGATTATGACGATATCTCATATAACGAAGCCTCGGTTATTACGACAGTCCAAACAGAAGCCACTCCCTTTAGTTACATCACTCAAAAACTCAGATATAACGTCGGTATCTTCTAAGCTCTCAAATGTCGTTGTAGCCGGGTTCTACTGTAGTTGTTGAATTCTTGGTAGATTGCGTTCATTTACTAGTAAAACTGTCCAAGTCTAACATACTCTCATAAAGAATTCAAACAACTGGTGGATCAGAAAGAGTAAAGAATGGAAAACTTCTTGAGCAGACCAAGACCCATCATGGGTTGTGGAGCTAGTGATGACGATGCCAGGCAGTATTTTTGTTTTTGTAAATAACAGACTTCTTCACTTTCACTAGTAAGTCGATGACATAAAAATCAATACAAAACGAAATAAGTTCACATTATTTGAAAAATTCAAAGAGATTGGCATCTGGCACTGACATTGCTATTATATCTGTATTGTGTATACATATATTGATAGAATCCATGAAAGTCATTTAATCTAACAATAAGTTAAAAAGTTCTAATGTGTATTTTTGATTCTGTGAAGTTTATTTGACCTGCCATTTGATAGAATTTAAGCTTTCTGAATTGTTCAGAATATCAATTGTTATAACTGGGAATATGAACGAGTGAAAATTGTAAAAAAATAGGAGTAATAAAGTTTCTAACTTAGAGAGGATATTTTCAGTCTTCCCTTTCAAGTAAAGATAGTATGTGACTGACAGTAAATGTTTTAGAAGACTGACAATCTTTGATATTTGTCTCTGCAAACTTCTGCCTTTGAAAATTTTATCATCTGTTTATTTTCAGTTGAGTTTCAGATGACAAATAAAGTCTCGTAACTTTTCGCAGGAATTAGATAAACGAGGTACGATTCCATTTTTACTATTCTTTAGAATATTGTTGTTGATTTGAATCAAGACTGTAAAACGTACCTCACCTTAAACAATTTTTTTCATATAATGGTTATAAGCTTTATAGAATTCGTATTTAATGATTGCTCAAAATGAGTTTTATATCGACTAGAGATCATGTTATGGAGAAGAAAATGCCTTAATTAATTAATTAATAAGATGTGCTAAAATGATAATCTCTAATGTAATCTTAATTGTAATGGCAACTAAAATTTTTTTTATCAGATCAAGAAATTTCCATCACTGGAATAAAATAAAACTTGTAGCATGTAATGTTACACAAGAAGACATAAAAAGCTCATAGTTTATGGAGTAAAGCGTACAATCATAAAATGCAAGAAAAATTACAAAACATTGGAGAATGCAGGATAATAGCCAGGATTCACTACACGATATTTTGGACAATATTCGATATTGTGGCGTATTATTATCCAACTCAACTCAATAAAATTACTTCTCAATTGCTCATCAATTCGTCACCTTTTTTCTTCTCTTCTTGAAGCATTGCATCGTATTTCTTCAATATATTGGCACAAAATATTGTTTCAATATATTGCGTTGTGTAACATACTTAATAAGCCTTCTTCAATTAAATGAAAGTAAACTTTTATCGTTGTTGTTCTCTTAATTTTGTTTACAAGAAGCCTATATTCGGTCCGCAATAACACATCTAAATAGTGGAAAGCTTTTTCGTTAAGAAATCCATCAAAACTTCTAAGTGTATAATTCTTTAGCTACATTTATCCATCAATTTTCCACAAATTTGTACGTACAGACACTTTATCATTCCATTATAGTGGCCAGAAGAAAACTAACAATTCTTTTTTTAACAGATCCATTTAGTTTTTCTTTTTGATATCTAATGGTAGCGGAAGTAATAACAGTTAGCTAGATATTTGTGAAATTTATCTGAACACTGAAATTAGTTTGCTGGGTGTTATTTTAACCGCAACATATTCAGCGTTATCAGACTTTATTTTACTGCAATAAAATGTTACACTCTAGTTTGTTCCAACTAAGGGGCTGTTCAGACACGGCATGTTAATGATCATTAAGCAAACGAAGAATCACGAGTCGACAGTCGCAACTTATCGCTGTGACATAAGACAGACAAGGATATCAAATACGCTGTGTGGGCGCTAATGATCATTAACATGCGTGTCTGAACAGCCCCTAACAAACGAAGTAGATAGGTTTATCGTATATGTAGATTAGAGTTATAAATATTTCTATAATATTTTGTTCCAATTCAATTGTGAACCTAATTTTTATTCTACTTAATTTGAACTGAAATAGGTGAATGAATGAATTTTCATTGTACTAACCACACAAAGACGATAAATAAATAAAATTCAACAAAGGGAAAGACTATCAATTCTAAACACAAGAGTGATACCCTATATCCCAATTATGGATTAAATTGGTGACAACTAATAGTCCAGTAAACGGTAATACGAGTTCAACTTTTCGATCCATTATCAGGTAAAGAAGGCTCATTGGCACTAGAGGTTTCATATTATGGACCACACAGATTGCTGAGTATCAAGCAGGGAGTTAGCTTGTTGAGAATACTTGAAAGTGTACAATATTTCGTTTAATCACGGTATCCTAAGGGGCTGTTCAGACACGCATGTTAATGATCATTAGCGCCCACACAGCGTATTTGATATCCTTGTCTGTCTTATGTCACAGCGATAAGTTGCGACTGTCGACTCGTGATTCTTCGTTTGCTTAATGATCATTAACATGCCGTGTCTGAACAGCCCCTTAGCTGATATTGGAACAAAGGTCGAACCCTTATTACATTATTAAACCGATTATCATAGATGCTGCTTGTTGAAAGTAGAAACTCCACTCAATCAACTTCTTCCCAGTTCTTTCTCTTCAAATCTATAGTTCCATATTGTACAAACTTTACTTTATTTACATTTTTTCTACCTAAATTGACGTTATTAAAATTAAAATTGTACGACAAGTGTTCTTTTTCGGTAACTCCACAAAAATTTCTTAGCGTACCTACTTAACTTGAAGTGCCTATCAAGATACTTTTTTATATTTACTTTTAAAGTTTAGTACAAATACTTTTTATTTATTTCCACCACAAAACAAGCACCTGGTGCAACAAAAAAAAACAGTACCCATTGTTCTAGATTTATTACTTTCTATACAGACAAGTTTCCACATGCAGTTACGAAGGAAATTTATGCAAAACTATTTCCAACTTCACATTCTATACAAAGTTTATTTGACTTACAATTAGTAATTTCAGTAACAGACGCACCTTAATCACTGATTCGAATATGTTTAGTCTAACAATAAGAATTTAATTTCAGTAATTCGTATGTGTGAGTTTATGAAAAAAGTCGATTTACCAACTTGAAATTGAAGTTTTAATTAAAAAAAAACAGAAAAAACGTCTTTGAATAGATGCAATTTTCAGTGAAGAGCAATAAAACTTATTAGATCGTCTGATCCTAGCCAAACCAATATGGACTAAGGTTGGTAAGCTGGTGTGTAACATAGGTATATGAAATGTGAGTCCTGGACGATTTTACACTATTCCGGCTTCATTTCTGTATAATAACCTGTACTAGTCTCGACTGTATCATGCATATTGCAGACAACATTATACAGTGTAGTGTAAAAGCCTACGATTAATTTATAAGGGAGTTGGTTATAACAAAGCTGTTACTCTCTATTATCTGTTGACGGAATATGCTTGACTATGCATAATGGGTTCTATACGGGACACACATTATCATGTTATCTTGGTCATATCTATTTTTTTATACTATTCCTGTAATCTCGTGACCAATTCTTAACAGTGCATAAAACGTAATGTCTAATTAGATCGGTCGATCGATTTTCTTTCACTTAATTGCAAAATCTCCTTTATATCCGTGCTGAGCTTCCATAGAAGTTGTGGTAATTATTGTACAACGCCTGACATTTTTTAACTTTTAGAATGAAAAAGATATTTAGCTTTATTGTAGTTAGAGAGGTTTTCATGGTGGCGGAATGAAAATGTAAAGGTGACACACGAGTAAAAACATACCTACATAGATAGACAAGTATTATGAAGTTTTAAATTAAAATCTGTCATGGGACTGTTATTTATCACATAAAGTACATCACGTTTTCCGCCTTCATAATAACGTGCCATATATGTAATGGTAGATATGTTAAAAGCACAGTTCAGACAATAATATACGTAGATGTATACAGATTTATGTATGATTTTCTATTTATTTCTCGTCAAGGGAGTGTTATTAATGCAGCACAATGAATTCTACTAAGGGAGGAAAAAAGATAGGTACGTTGAATTTAAATTCAATTTCAATCAACTTGGTGACAAATTAAAATTAAAATTCACAGTCTCTAAGGATAATAACGGGAAACAAATCACATTTGTACATAAATTGCACTTTTCGATATAAAGTCTAGTTTATAGATAGGTACTATTGGAATGTAGTTTCGATCAAGGAAACCTTATCGCTACTTTTCCTATATTTCAAGACATTTATCCAACCACATGGTGCCAGGATTTATTGTTTCTTTCCCCCTACCGTCGCTTTTAGTCTTAAACTAAAACTTTCAGAATTTGGTTACTAAAATTCACTATTGTTTGACGAAATCTACAAGATATACTCGCAATTCAAGGATTTATGCACTAATTACCACTTGCCTGATTGACATAATCGAATACGAGATTTTTGTGTGGTGAATTCAATGTAATTAGTTGATGAATATGTTGCTGAAAATTTCCATTTATGGTTATGAAATGTAATCGGCAAAAAATTGTAAAAATGGAACAATGAAGAGAATATTACGGAGTTTATTGTCGACTTACTTGTTTCACTAACATTTGGTTCCGTTTCAGTCGACGGCGAATAGCCTCCATGCCGATGAATTCGTGATGATTCTGAAAAATTAAATAATCTTCCTAAATTCTGTTTAAAAATAGAGTTTTTTACTAATTTTATGGTTTTATTAAAAATCAGGAAATCTACAAAAACTCTTAATTTTTTCCAATATCATCCAGCTTTTTGCAAACGAATCTGTAATGCTTATTTTGTAATTTATAGTGCCTATTTAGGTTCAAAGAAGCAATCAATATGCATTTTGTGCAGCAAATCCTGCAAACATTATAAACATTCCTAACGCCCAATATACAGAGGATGTTTGTAGAAATCGTGTATACGAATCAACTTTTGGAACTTTCTGTAAATCAACATCACTTTTGTAGAGTTTTTCCAGTTTAATGACATTATCTTACAGAGTTTTCTTCCTGTTGTCTGTGCAAACCTAATATTGCCATCTAACGGTTGATATAAAAACGTAAATTTGCGATTTCCTTAGGCCAAAGCTCGTTAAGATCTAGGTGTACCTAGGTGTAAACTTTATAGTTCAATGGAAAACAACAATGCTCCAAGGAAATGATGCAATTTGATGGATAACCTTTCGTATGCTCTTATTATCATTTTAAGTTTAAGATGTTGTTTTGATCCAAGTTTTTAAAGGTTTTCGCAATCCTTTTTGTCATTCCTCCAACTTTTACTATACCAAAGTTACAAAATAAACACTATCTACTGGTGGTAACCGTTACAAAACCATTATTACAGTTTTAATCAAGTTATAAAATACTTCGTATGAGTTTTAATAACTTTTATAATAACTCTACTGAAAAGCTCATCTTTCTCTCTTATTATTCTGAAAATAATTGAGAGATGCATTTTTCATTTACACAATTTTCATTTTAATTATATTTACAAAGAAATTAGATTACTGTTGTGAAGTTTCTCAATTTTGTCAAGTTTAAACTGGCTTAAACTTCAGTTAGTTATACTGGAGCTTTTGGAAGTTCGCTTGAATGTAGCTATTTTCAGCTAGATGGCGTTTTCTGTTTCACAAACATAAAATCTCACCCCCTATACTATCTATATATTAAAACTTTCTAATAATTAATCAGAATTTTGTGTTCGTTCCTTGTTTGTTCCCATTTTAAAGCATTAAATCTAGAGATTCGAAAAACAACGTTTTGTTTACCTATAGAATTATCTTCCATCGGTTGGAATTGGTACATGGCTTTAAAACCTTGTCCAGGCCAATCAGAATTCGCAACGAATTCAATAAATAGGTCCATATTTGTCGATAGAACTTCTAATTCAGTACCTTCATTACATAGTACTCTAATTGCTGGATCGGCAGATGTTTTCCCATCATAGACTCGTATCAGATCGGCTCGGTTTAAACAGCTGTGAACAAAACATTTTTCGGATAAAACTCGTGTGCTATATATAGGTAATAGTAGTGAAACTAGGGGAAATTTAGAGAATCTAATCATGTTTTCAGGAAAGTTTCAATGGACACGGTACAAATTCTGTTTGAGGATTTTCCACTGGAAATTACTATAATTAGGAGGCATTCTAGAGAATTGGTGATTTTTGGATGGAAGAGAACTTGTTTTTGTTATTCTACCGAACTACAAACTCTTTAAAAAATGTATTAAACTAAAAAATAATGAAATTCTTGTTTGCATTGTCGTCTGACACATTTACTGTTCTTCTAAATTAAGGAAGCATGTTGTTCCTGTAGTTTTCACGTTGTTTCTGGTAAATTGCCAACAGTTACAGTCTTGTGTCTTATTATTCAAAGGAACACAGGAACCTTTATAAAATTTCCTTCAATTACTTTTGACTAAAAATTTCTATTTCTATCTTTTATATAAACTACAGTAAATCAATTTCTAGGGGAAGCTGCCTTGTTTCTTAAATATTTATTACATTATCAATAATTAATAAATATTGGTTTATACAGTTTCCGGAATTTAAAATCAACTTTGGAAATGTCCAAAATTGAACATTAATACTTCACAATATTCAGTTTTAATAAATCGGCTTTAGTTATGAATATTAATATGGAACTATGCAGATTTCAAAAACCTCAACACTAAATCTGATACTGTGTTATGGAATAACAACAATATTGAAAAATTCGTTATAATCGACACATTCTATTATAGAACAATTCAAGTTTCTCACTATAAGTAAAGAAAAGGCGGCAAACACATAGACAATTAATGAGTTTCAATTAAATAGAGTAAAATCAATAGATCCGATACGATGGTACGCGTAAACACAATTCAACGATAGGGTGGATTTATGTAAAATTGTGGTTATAGACCACAGAACTGGTACGTCTTTTGTAACTAAAATCTAATTAAATTATCACATTCAGTAATTTAATAATTGGAAGGTTTTATTAAAGCCACAAATGGTAGGTAGGTATATATGTTTGAAATGTGTATGAAAAGTCTACTGTCATTTTCCAAAAGTATGTCCATGGAGATTTTCGTGAATTTATAATAGCTGAAATGAAATAATTAATCATTCAAGTTTGGGTAGGTATACTATTCGATCAAACTGTATGGATGACAACGCAAAATTATTAACCCCATTCATAACTTTTTTTATTAGATGTTTGTCGTCCTTGTATGTACAACATTGGTCTACAGAATTTTGTTATCAATTCAGTGTTCTACGTATCGATTCGTACAAGCTGAGTTATACCGAGTGTCCGACTTAATTGGTCGTAGCATCATATTTTCCTTATCTTTGAAAAAATTGAAGAAAAAGTTGGGGATTTGCATGGTGACACCCACATAGCATTCTTAAGGCAATTTCTACAAAGACTCAAAAGTGCGACGGAGTCAAATTCGGGAAGTAGAAGCCAGTAACGTAACTACAATGATGCAAACAGTGCAATTGTAACCGGGCTCGAGCACAAAAGAAACCTTCCACAAAGTTAAAAGTCTTATGATTAAAAGTCGTATGATTATTTATTCTTTCTCTTGTTTCTCTCTATTTATAGGCGTAGACAGAAGAAAATTTTGGAAAAAAAATCACACCTTGATGTTGGCCCTGAAACTTTGTAAAGTAACCAAGCAAGGTACATAGCTACATATGTGGAGTAAGTTAGGGAAATTTTCAATTTAAATTCAAATCTTGACCAATACGTTTTATATGTTGTGGTGGAATTTGCATGATTTCGTCACAACTTTCTCATGTGTACACTTTAAATTTCAACGAACTTATTTAATAATTCTGTTAGAAAGGTTATTCTGAACTGTAAAGTAATTTTCCATGAAATTTGCCTTTCAAAAGGTGCCGTCAGTATTACAGGAAAAGAACTAAAAGGTAAAATAACGCAATGTGCAATGACACGTGTCCAGATTCCCCCCATATATACACACACACATATAATGGAAGACCATATATCGACGAATCAATTTGTGGTTTTCTGGCATATAAAAGTCGATGCTTTCCTTTAAAAGAGAAGGGGACAAAGATGTAAAAGTTTTCTTACATCTTTTCCTGTCGCTTTTTTTTTGTGAGCATCTATCGAACAGGAAAACTGTCTGTATTATACAATGGCGGCAATGGTCTGGAGTTGAAAGAGTGCCGTGTAAATTTAATCCGAAGTCCATTTGCTCAGCTGTGGTGCGGTCACTGATAAAAAGGACCCCCAAATAAGATCAATAACTTTAGATTTTATTCCATTTTTATTGACTTTATGTTTCCAGTATAGGAATAATTGGCGTTCAAATTTGATTTCATAAAGAAAGCATTGCAACTGAACGAGACAACTTTCAAAAGTCTACAGTATTCATTCATTATAATTTTAAATTTGAAAAATATAAAAGACATGAATCGACGGACGGAAGGTTCTCTCGAGAAACGAGTTAAAGTTTGCACAAATAATAACGTAAGAGACTTCCAACAGTTTCTCATGAGATATTTTGAACTTTACAATTTGAACTTTATTAACTTGAATTATTCATTATTTGCAAATTGCTTAGATTTATTTTACATAATTGATTAAGTCGATTAAATTGTTTCCAAATTTTATAATCTACCATCGATCAATTTCAAATTTTTGTAACTAAACTTTGTGGGACAGAATATAGCAGGACACGAAGTCTTACATCTACATTTACAAGGACATAAACCAAATGACCTCATCTCGTTGTATAACCAACCCATCCAAACACTCGTTTTATGTATGTGTTAGGGTATCGGATAACATTCATGTGATACCTTCAACAAGATCAACAGAAGAAAAGAAAAAGGAAGATAAGAGAAATGTAACCACAAAACGGACAAATGATCAAATAAAACGGTCGTTGTGTGATGGTGGTAGTAGTGGTGGTTTTCATCTTTTCTATGTATGGATGTTAAAGCAAAGTGAAAAAGTTGAGTACCGTTTTGAAAGCCTAACGAAGGCGGAAGGGAAGCTGTAAGGGTGCTGGCTTATAAATCTAACAGGAAACTACAAAACGACAGTTCCATAGGCGTAAAAAAATCCAAAAGAATGACAACGATGACAGTAAAACAAAGACGGAGTTGTCTTATTGTTGGCGTATGCAGAAACATAGATTTCTTTCTTTATGAAACAAATACATCGCTGAACGGAAAAGAGTTCATTAAAACTGCATAAGTATAGTTTTGAAGAGAACGTATAGAATTGATTGTTATTGAAGTTTATGCTTGTTAGTATTGCATCGATATTTTCAAGAAAGTTTCCAACTAAACCTGGAACAATTCTGAACTTGTTACAAAATTTTACAGCGTCTTCTTTAGTAGCGTTGTTATCTCAATTTGCACGTAAGAACTTATGTTCCGGAATCCCCGATGTATGTTTTCCGGATACATTCCCATACTGTAGACAAACAGTCGCCTACGCTTTTAATATCAATCCGCTTGCCATAACCATCCTTTCAGTGTTCTCTGTGCTGTACACTGTTCCTGGTGCTGACACAGCTAATCAATTATTTTGATGAAGTAAGTGGAGTGTCCCTAAAAGGACAATGCAACTGTGACTTTCATGTTATAAGCAAGCACAGACCCTCTATCATCATTATCATCGCACCATCCATCCTCTCGCCAGTCTTTCTATTAATCGTGCCAACACATTTTCTCTGTTATACAAGTATTTTAACTGGTTGATGTACGTATACAAACCGATATATAGACTCTTGAAAAACGATAAAGATAGAGATAGTTAATGAAATATTCTATGGATTTTAGCTGATGTAGCGTCGAGTTTTTCAAGTTTTCTCTCAAGTTCCTTTTTATAAAATGAATTTCTGCAGACTTTTCTCTATTGAATGGATCTACTTGTCGATACAAAATAAATACAAAAAGCTTCATTGTTCGAAAGAAGAATATAATACAACTTTGTACTTTTTAAAGTTGAACTGTGGAATTATTGCCTTTTTGTCTTTTTTTTTTCTATTGTTATTCGACAAAATAAGAATTGTTGTTTTATTTATTGCTTTCTTATCTCGAATTCATCATATTTTTTTTTTAAATGACAGTATATGATTTTTGTATTTTGTTTATTCTAAAAATATATTTGGAGATCACAACAGTTTTGAAATTGGCGAAAGGAAAATAAAGTCAAAGAGAGTGATGGTGAATAGAATGTCAGTCGAGCTAACAATGTGTGGATTTACTCGAAATACGTGCCGATTCAGATACGTGTAGCAGCATATTTCTTCTACACTCCTTTCATATAACCGGAATTGGAGAACGAATATATTCCAACATAAATTTCCAATTGTCGTTAGCTTTCTATTATTCAAATTATCCCAACGTTTTTTCGTAAACAGTTTGCAAAAAGTTACACCACTATAGAAACAATAGGGGTGTTTGAGGTTTACTATTCTTCATTGCTCTATCAAATTTCTTGTAAAAATTTGGTAAATCCTTTTGCATTTGTAGGATACTGCTACAAGAAACCAAAATTTTGCTATCCGTTACGGCAATTAAATAGCTATTGTTCACTAAATGTTTTTTTTCCTCGGTTACTGTTGTTGGAGTACAATTTTGTAAATCCTGAGAGGCTCTCATTGGAAGCTAAATATATTTAAGACGGTGAATTTGAATTTATATTGCATTATCCATTCATTTACATCAACTACTAAAATCCATTAATTTACTTCATCAACATTCAAATATTTTTGTTTGACTCCATAAATCATTCAAGTTTGTCAAAATTTAATTAACATTGAACCACACACATTATCAATTAATTAAAATTAATTTGATTTAATTAAAATTTTATTAGAAAGTGGAAATGAAATGTTAACGATTGTATTAATATTAATTTCACTTTATATCTCCTATATCAGGAAAATTTTATTTAAAGAATATAGAGATGTTTTTGAAAAAGTATTCGATCGATTCCTACTAAGTAATTCAAAAAATATCTGAAAAGGATATCCTGGATAGAAGTTTAGATAAATAAATACTATGTACAGTTTCTTATCGACATTGTAAAATTGATAGTTTGTTTTATAGCACTTACCTTAAGTCACCCTTTTGTAAAGCGACTTCTTCAAACACGACACGTATCCGTTCTTTATATCTGCAAACAATATATAAATCAAGTTTAAAGGCCCATTAAGGTATGATATGGATTTTATAATACACCCAGGATGAGTATAAATCATACATTTAACGTTGATCCTAACCCCCAATCATCCATCTATAGTTAATGTCCCAAGTTTGCCCATCAAAACAGAAGAAGATATTATAATAATATACCGGAAACTGCTGTGTCAACGGATTTCCACTCTACATATAGACTATATCATTTTACGAGTGCGTGTGTTCCTGAAATTTTGCTAGAAAACACCCTCCATAGATTTTGATAGAAAGTTTCCATATATCAAGACCAAAAAATAGGTAAATATGGAAAAAAGACCACAATCATGTAGCCTACAGTTCAATTATCAAAAAGAAACGCTAGTTGTTGTAATTTAGATTTAATCAAGTATGTTTATTCAGAGAGTATTAAGCAACCAAATATGCGGTCGTTATATTATATAGAGGTTGTTATAAACGAACCTAGCTCGAAAGCGGTATGAACAACGGATATTCTTGGGGTAACTTGAAGGATATCTTGGCGAATAGAATTTCCCATAAGCTGGTGAATGATCAGAGCTGAGAAACTGGTAGTCGCACATTGTACTTGGTAGTTTCAGGCCGTCAGTTTTGAACAGTCCTGTAACAATAATTAAGAAAATTAATAAGCAATTAATAATTAACTAAAATCTGAAAAAATGACCAAATTATCTTATCGATGTCTCATTGTATTCATATCGTTGTTACAAATCGGCGAAACTGTGACACTTATGCAAATAATTCAGACAGTATTAAATTCCAATGAGAAATACATGCAAATACGTGAAATAGTTTGCTCCTGTACATTGCATTTAACCGTAGTGTAGTCGTATACATGTGTTTCTTTTCGAATATCAAGTATAAATATTGACAGAACTATATGAATCAAGATTCTAATTAAAATATATTTCCATGAGTCGAATTAAAATAAACCCCCTATTACTATTTTGTATAAACAAATGTATTATGCACTCAAAGTGCATTTATGCATAAGTTCTTCAGTTAAATTAACCAACTAAACAGTATTCAGCATAGTTAACAAACATTTTCACTTGTATAACAACCGTAGATAAATCGCTTTGATAGTTCAAGTTTGAATTTGTTCATTGTCTATAATTACTAGGCGTAGGATAGCTTTGTAAATTTACTAAACTGTGGTGTTTATATTAACTTGGGCAACTGTGGAAAATTTTCTATATAGTTGAAAGATCAAAATGCTATATTTCCATTGAAAATCGATACAGGTGCATCTGAAAGGTTGTGCATCAGATGCACCGTAACTGCAGATTAGCTGGAGTTCTCTACCGGTTGTTTGCAGCAGTCACCGTTAATATGGACTATTTCGATAATTAAAACGACATTCTGTGCGCAAGTTCTGATGAAGTCATCGTGGACTATCCTCTCGCTTCCCATTTACTGTTGGAAAATTTGGTCAATATTCGACAAACAGCAACGGATAGAACTAGAAATTCATTGTTGCAATGTTGACTATCAATTTGGTCTAGAAAAGACGAACCAAACAAGTAATGATTTCAATGCTTACTCTGACAAGTCGTTGACGTTTATCTGATTTAGGTGACACTTTGAGTAAAATGCACTAAAGGGTAGACATATGTTCTTTACGCCACTGAAATGCTCACTTGACTGTAAATTTTTAAGATCTTTCTGTATCTTTACTAAAGAGTTTTCGCAGTATACGTTAAGGTCAACAAACAGTAACCTGAAATCCTAGTAAACGGAGAGCAACGATGGCGCATAAGCTATTCACGCAACTCGCCTTTCTTTTTAATAGGATTTAGCGTTATCGTTATAGAACTGAAAGTTATTATTGAAAGCAAATCTAAAAGCTGAAATCGATAATGTTCATTAATCGTTATACTCCTAATACATAGGAGTATTTGCAATTTAAATTTTTGGTAAATTATTTTAATAAAGTCTTTTCAGTTCCACCACTAATTAACATGTTTTCAAATATACTATAGAAACAGATTAATTTTACCCTGATCGACCGTAATTAGTATTCAAAAGGTTCGTCACAGAATATCTTGACACTTTAAAAGAAAAGGAAAAAATTGTATAAATTGTGTGCTAATCAAATACATATCTGAAACGGTTCTATTAAAAGTGTGTCTAACTAATTGTAAGAGTGGATTTCACGAAAGATAACTAAATTTAAACACTGACTAAGTTTCGAGAGAACTCAAAAAGTTAGTAATAAAACAAAACTTTACATTTTCGTATGTTTCTGGCATTTAATACAGCTGTGAGGATTAGTGTCCTGCAGGAATTCAATAAATTATAATTTTTTAGTATTCCAGAGGAAATCTCTATTTGTTTATTTATAATTAAGAATACTAGAGAATACAGTTTTGAATAGAAACCTGACAAAAAATAAATTGCTTCTTAACTTTTTTGTAATTAAAAAACCGTCTGCCTTTGATATAATTATTTCCTGATTGAAAATATTCACTTCATAATTACTCAAAAAGAAATGTGTCCCTTATTTTCTCTCTCTCTCTCTCTCTCTCTCTCTCTCTCTCTCTGCTCTCTTTTTCTTACTTTCCTTGCGTGTTTTGAAAATAATTAATTTAGTATGAGCACTCTTAGTGAGTTTCGTTAAAATACTCTTTGGGAAATACTTGAATGTCCTCGAAGAAAAACCTCTGTCAATTCAAATAAAATCTCTCACCCGTTGCTTTTGAAGATTTTTCTCTGCATATATGTGTGTTTGAGTGTGTGTATGTGTGTGAGGATTTGTACGAATTTGATTGAATAATACTGAACAATTTCTAGATGGTTGGCATTAGTAAAGATTGTCGTATTATTTGAAGGTGGTTTATTGTGAATAATTCGTGTATACAATACTTGCTATCTCTCAACACAAACCGCTTCAATATTACATTTACCTTAATGAGGTTTACCGGGCGACATACCGGCAGGAGATTGTACTTTAATTTGCAACGAAATAATGGAATAGCGATGGTAATATATTTCATCGTATTTTCCTCGGGACAAATGCTAATTGAAAGTTTTCCCCAGGACTCTCTACATTGTATTATTAAGACGACGTCTAATTTTGTTAAAGAGAAAGAGATGAAAGTCTTAGAAGAAACCGAGATCGTTGTGTCGAAAGTTAATTTAATTTAACGACAAGCAAATCCGTGAAAATGGAAATTCTATGTTTTGTTACGTTGAATTATATGTGGAAGGATCGAAAAAAAACACGTCTTTACTTGCCTTTCGATTTTCATATCTAAATATAGAATAACCATATTTATTTTATCTTGGTAAAGATATTTTGAATAGATGTTATTTGAGATAGGCGACTATAAGTGGAAGATGTCACGGTGGACCGAAGGGAAAAGATAAAATCACTAAATTTATATTTAATGTTCTACGCTGGTTCGAGGGAAAGAACATCAACTGTATTAGTTTATGAGATTTGCTACTAACTTGTAACAAATTTATATAAACTCTTTGGTCGGAGGTTAAGGATAATGTTCACAACTAGACAAACCTTCAAGTTCAGGTCGGTGGGGCAATAGCACGCTTCCTTGACTAATAGGGACAGGGATTTATGGTTGGAGATCTAAGACTTTCAACAGAAACCAATTAACTCTTAGAAGACAGGATTTGATTAATCAGCTGTTAGGAAGAGTTATAAGTGTAAATAATGTCTTTTCTGTAATTGTGGTTATATTGAGCAAACTCATATTGACTTTTTTTCCTCCGTAATTTATACTTTTCAGTCTTATATATAAATACTGGAAAAAAATCTCATAATTCAAGTACATTCTGAATTTTTTATGTGTCCTTTCAAGTTAATGAAATTCTGAATATAACTAATGTAATTTCTATAATACTTACTTCCATTAAGGACATCTCTAATTTTCGATACCAATTTGTATCTTATTCAAGATTAGTTAGTCTAGAGGAAACTAGAATTAACTGGCTTGTAGCTTTGACGGGACAATTAACAAATTAGCAAATTCTCTCCTATCGTATCGATAATGCCTGAAATGGCCGGCAGCAAGTGGGAACATTTAGAAACAGTTTCCGGTTGTACGGACCGAAAGCTCGACTGTTTTTGATGTTTGACGTAGATAGAACGACATTATGTTGGACCGCCTCCGGTCACCGAGATTGATCGTAGCGCTTGAAACTCTTGTAGAGTGTGAATTCATGTTCTGTTTAGAAATATACTATCGACAATTTCCTACTGTGGCAATTTTTTACAAATGTAACTAAATTATTGTTGTTAGGGTGCAGATACACAGAGAGATTTTTCTCTTCTAACATTTCCCTTTCTCTAGCAACAAATAAAGAGGTAGATGGAACCGCTTAAATATAGAGGGGAACTGTCTTTTGTCTCGTTTTTGGCGCAAGAAGAGAAAAATCTCTCCCTTTAGGTAATAAAAGATGAATATATTATTCTATTAAATAGAAAAGTAATTGGTAAACATTTTGAATTCTAGCTCGTTTTTGTGAATTTGAAATAATTTTTTGCTGAATATCCGGGATCAGGATGTTAATGGAATTGTTGAAACTGACAAGCGAGAAAGTTTCAGGATCAGTTACAGGATACTATTGTGCTGAATCATGCTTAGTTACGAGATAATTGATATCTGGTTGGGAATCTCCAAAAAAAAGGGATCCCTCTAGTTTCTTCCAGTTCGTTTCTATTATTTAATTTCTATTATTCAATTTATAAGGAAACGTAGGAATTTTTAAATTTCCTGTTTAAAAAAAAGGCAGAATGTACAGAGAAAGACGAATTTGAAACACTTGGAGATTCAATTGTCTGTGTCGGCATTTTATTGCAAGGTCATTAGTTGACTGACAACGACATTCAATAAAGAAAAATGCAATTCAATTTCACACAACGTTTAAAACAATGGGGTTGAATAAATTAAGAGCCATAAGAGAGGGCATAAAAAACGAGAACCAGCTTTCTCTTTTGCATTTCAGTACGATTTTCTACAGCACAGTTTAAACGTTATTAATGATCGAGAAGATTGATGTTACCGGCATGAAATAAAGCTGATTCATCTTCGAACAATTCGAACGTAACAAATATATTTACGAACTTACACGATTTGTATTAATTATCTGTTGAAACAGTCTGCTGTTATGTCGAAATTGCAATTTTTTTGGTTCTACAATACAAACATTACCAGAAATCGACATTTCTGCCCCATATCAAATTCTCCACTAACGAATAAACAATGGACGAAGAAGAGAGGTTTTTACAAAATGATTATCTGTAAAAATAACTTCTTGAAAGAGTTACCATTACGTATTTAAAGTATTAATGTGAGAAACCAGGCAAGCCACGGAATGACTCTACCCCAACTCACAAAGTGGTAACACAGTAGTGTTTCTTTCAAATCCTGACTACCCTTAACACTACTTGTATCCCGAAATAATAGCAAATTAAACAGACATTTCACAGATTTCCCGATTCTTCACATTGCTGGTAAAGTTTATAAGGAAGATAATCGGTAGGATTCTGTAACAAAGTAGTCGTCAACGTCATCTTCGCTTACTAATTGTCTGTGTTGAAGCTCAACGTAGTCTACGTAGACTTGTTTTGTAAGCTTTGTTCTAGGTATATGCTTGTCTACTATTGGCTGAGTTTTTCAACTGTAAGATGAGGAAAATAGTCCTTGCTGTTCTCGACGTTGACGATGACTGAGACTTGTTACAAAATCCCATTGAATGTTTTAATAATAACTACTTCTAATTTGTCTTTAAACTTCATCAAATAATCTTGAACATTTTTAGCAGTTTCTGAAACTTTGATGTTGCTTCTTCATTTAAAGATTGCTTTCCCAATTGTATATTAATGCTTACTTAAGATTCTCACTGTATTCTGCAAAGTACAATCTAAATTGATATTCTTTACATAAAAAAGTAGGTACACTATTGTTGTAAAGTACAGATAATTAGAAAATTATGAATTGAAGGGTTTGCAATTACTGTTCTTAGGACTAATTACAACTTAAGAATTGCAATGTGAAATATTTTCTTTTGTAACGTCAACACTCCTAAATAATTAAACGAAAACCCTCGACAGTCCAAAATGACAATTAAATAGCTATTATTTTTGTCCTGAATTCGACATTTTAAAATAACTTTAGTTGGATAAATGACTACTATACTATGCAAAATTGTTAAATATTTCAAGATAAATATTTGGACGAGGATAAATCTAGATCTGATATATGATACAGGTTCTCTTTTTTTATTAAAGAAGATTCGTGTTCTTTTTTTTTGCCGGCTTGTGGATAAAATTATAAATCCTATCACGTCGCACGAGTGAAACTAATAAATTTTCACTTCACACCCTTTGCCAGTAATAAAAACGTTCTCTCAGGGTATGTAGCAAATATGGCCAACATGTTTATTATTGTATGCGTTGCACGAGTATTTCAATTTATTGTGTGCACTCGAATAGGCACTGGACTGGCACTAAAGAGTTAGTTTCAGATAAGAATAATAAGTCCAGAAAGAAGAGAAATATTAGACACAAGGATAACGAAGTGAAGTCACAAATCCCAATTATAATCACCGTCTAAAATCATGATCACTACTGGAATTCATGTAAGCTTCAATTATTAGTTGGACGAGTTCATGACTAACTGCACTGGAAATGGCTAGTTACAATAAAATAAGAAATTATTATAAATTAACGTAATATAATTCCTGTCCAATCAGAATCTGTACATATATTTTTTCTAAAAATGAAAACTTACCGGCTGACAGAACTCTTTCATAGAATCGCTTAGGGACAATAGACTGTATGTTCAAGAGCTTGACAATTCCCCTGTCACCTTAAAAAGAGCTTTACTCCTTCCCTTTGCTATGTCCAATCCAAAACAGGAACAACAAAGCGTGAGTTATGGGAGACGAATTTTCTGTTGTAATAGAAGTATAAGTACAAGAGAATATGAACAGAGCAAATGCTAAAGGATAAAGGAAGAAAAAGAACGAAATACAGGTTCTATGCCTTTAATCTTTTGCATGACTACCAGAATTACCAGTTTAGTTGATAAATGGTATGTATGTATAGATAGGCCGATTTAAGAAAAACCAACCATCGAATGCGCAGAGGGACTGAAACGAGCCCGCGCTGCAAATATCGAAACTCCATTGGCCGAAATGTATCGAACACGCCTACAATATGCGCCGGTTTGGTTTTTCTTAAAACGGCCTATCTATAGGTGTAATAATCGAATATAGAACGATAGAGAGACGACTGTTGACTACAAATATTCGTTTGGAGATTTTTAGAAAATACGAATATGCCAGTGACTATATTTGGTATTAATTTAGCAGAAACAAAGGCTTAATTTTAACAAAGCAGTGCTGGAAGGTAAATCGAATTGGAAATAATTATTTGGAGTATGAGAATTTAATTATAAAATATCCAAGAGGTAATACAATGAATTTTCCAACAAACACCAATTTATGTTTCAGTTAATTTCATTCAATTAAATTCTATTTACATACAGTAAAATACATGAGTATTTACTATTGAATTTCTGAATAGTATTTGTTGAAAACTTTATAGACAGAACACCACTAGTCTATTAATCTAGGAAGAAAACTCATTGAAATTCAATGAAATTCAACATAAAAATCTAAAGTTCCGTTTATCGTCGATTCAAACGTCGTTCATGTTGTGCATCGAAAAGTTGAACAAACTTCAAACTGACTGCACTTTTAATGTTCGAACCAAAACAAGAAAGATGGTAAACTTGATTCTATGGAGGTATATCTGTCTCGTTTCCAGTTTAGGGTTAGAAACTGGCCAGTGGTTTCTTTGTAAACTTGGCAAACATATGCCGAGGTTCCAGGTCGAGTTTGCACTTCATGTCCAGCTGTTACATGTACGAATCTCTCTTTTAACAACTTTAGTTTTGACAACACATACATCTAAAGGGTAGTTCTGGGAAAGTCAACTGACCAATAATAGATCAACTGCAACATTGGCCATAACTGAATTTAATAAATATGTGTTAACAAATCTAATCTACCAATAGAAACGAAACTTGTCGTGTATGTCTAATGATAATTTGTCACATAGGAGTATTTCATTTTATACTAGATGTAATTTAATAAATGCCTCACGTCTAGTGTGTTCTTTGTGCTATACAATTTCTCGTTTCGTATTCTTCACCTTCCACACAAGACAACAATGTACACACATTAAGCCACAATTGCTAGCAGCCTCAAGCTGATATTGTAAAGTTGATGGTGTCTTTTTCGAGGTTGAATCTCATATATAATCTCATATTGTTTACATGTAGAGATATACCACCTACACCTTACTTCTGTAGATGACAAGAACAATTAAACTTGAAATTAAATTAATTAGAGGTCCTTTACAGAGAGCTGGAATAAACGATTAAAATAAATTCCAACGGGCCCAAGAAAAATTATTCTGACAAAAGAAATATGAGCAGAATCTGTACGGATATTTAATGGGCTTTTATAACAGGACTATTCCCGATGATGGATGTCAATTTCATTGCGTCATTCATCTTGATTTTGTACGGAGATTTGCGATTTTGCCATCCATTTATGGTTTTATCTTGCAAACATCGTGAAAAAAGTCTATCTTTAATTTCGTCGACTTCTACGTCTTTTTTTCTTCTCTTCTCTAGTTAGTAGAAAAACAGGTGATCAATTATGAGCTAAATATTTGAGAAATTTTGTACAGATTCTGATTACAGGTTTTTGTCGATTTGCGATACAAAACCCTAATGGCAGTTTTGTAATTTCGTTAGTTGTTTATGGAAAATATTAACCGCCATTATTGCTAACATCTAATGAGATTAAACACTTTATTGTGACTGTTTTATTTACTATTTTAGTTGAACAATCTTAATGGAAATAGCTTTACAATCGCGCTGCAATAGTGCAATCTATTTTAAGTTAACTTGTTTAAATTCAAAGCAATCTTAAGTTTGGTTAAATGATAATAGTGGTGAAACTTAGGCCAATGAATCGTACTGGCACTTTTCCGCAACGTTTCGACTGTGTCTCTAGAGACAAGCGTTCGGTGTTAGCATAAAGCCAACGTTGAGACAGCCAATCCGGCAACCACTGTGATCTTTCTACTCTCTTGTAGATTTTTACAGATTTTTCGAAGTATTCGTTGTTTTTGATGTTCACATAATTAAAAGCCAACTGTATGCAAGATTGACATCTCGAAAAAATTACGACAAAAGAGTCATAACCCGTTAGCAATTTATTGTAGCTCTATATCTTGCATTATTGTTGTAAAACTAATGTAAAGTTCACAACAATTGTTCAATTGAGATCTGTTGTTTTATGAAACAGTGATTGGTATACAATCCGGTTATGTGCATTAAAATAGATGATCGACATAAACAAACATAGACAAACACGCACCAACATAAAATACGATCGTGAACATAACAGAATGGACAGTTTTATCGTAGCCACAGAGTTTCTAGGAAAATATAAATCAGTGATATATAGCTTGGTGCGTGGATTTGGTTGTTTTGTTTTGAGTGGTCCGTAATTCTTATATGACGTTAAGCCTGGCACAACACAAAGACAAATACACTTTCACTAATCCTACCACATAATTTATGTAGGATGTGGTGTGGCATAAGGATTTCTCTTACAACATCTTTCACATCACCGCAATTACTAAAATAAACAATTTTTAAGTTAACTGTGTTAGTGATATAAAGAAGACGAGAGTTTGTATTTTTGGTGGATGCGCCGGGCAATCGATCCACAATTCAGTACTTAAGTAATTGACTCGTTGATTTAATTAGATTACATTCAAGTACATGTACCTGTGTTGAATTTGCTACAAATTTGTCACCTTGTTAAATTTTATCAATTGAGTAAAGTGCTCGTATGTTTCTATTTTAATGTACTCACATACAGTGTCTTGGAAACTACCAACACTTTAAAATATACGTTGCAGTTAAAACAAGGAATTCCTTCCGTCTCTTTTGCACGTTATTAAAAATCACAAATAGGAAAAACATATGCTGCAAAACAGAACTGCAACTGCATACGACATTTCAGTTTGTCAAGCATCAAATGACTTGAATGTAGTTGTTTTTTTATGCCGAAAAAGCAAGTTGTTAGAAGAAACGCTATCGAAAAAGGCTCTTATTTTTTCATCACAACAAAGAAATTTCCAAGTAACTGAACAGTGAAATTGAGTTGCACTGGAGGTGTTCTTTATGTTGTTTTAGATTATTTGGTTATTTGCCAGAGTGCCAGTTTAATTTATATTGTTAATATTGTTATTAAATTCGTTATCTAATGAAAACAAGGAGCCGTCTAGAAATAAATTTTATTAAAAATCGAGGTAACTACTGTAAGAAGATTCGTTTCTTATTTATTTTCTTTGAGGATTTGTGGGTATAAGAATATTATTACTAAAACCGTAAGTACGACGTTTATGACAATATATAGGGAAAGAATTTTGTTTCACACTTTTAACTTAATCTTTATAATTCTCAAGAATATTCTACCGGATACCCCAATAATTACGAAATACAGGAGAATCCCTGAAAAAAATATTACTCCTAATAGATAAATAAATAAACTTCAGATCTTGTTGCAAGGGTGGAAAACGAAAACAAGATAGTCGTAATTATTGAACAACATAGGGTACAAATATATTTATAACCTTTCCAAATGTATACTTTATAAGGGAAATAAACATGTTAGGATACCACCAGCTATTCTGAATAGTAAAGTTATATATTTTATGTTGTTGGTGACAGTATTTTTCTTTGTGTCTTCCTTCTCGTATTTCCCATGGGTCCAAATCTTTCTCTTTATATGCAAAAATCTTGTGTTTATGAAAAGTTCAAGAATTACCTACGCATCAACATAATTTTCTTAAAAAAAAAATTGATTTATATTTGCAAAACAGAAAAAAGTTCGTAGCTATAACGATAAAATTTAAACATCAACAAACAAAACTATACAAAAAATGAAAAAAATAGCAAAATAGACTTCGCCACAGGTGAAATCTCCAACTGTCAGACAGATATCCTAGAAAAATCACCAGTAATTTCAAAGACAGGCATTGTATAAAAAAAAACCTGAAGAAATCGTAGAAGTTTTTAGTGAAATTCCTCCATGTATAAAATATAGTAGACGCATATTATTACCTAGTGCATGGATCCTGGTTAATCAGCTCCCCGAAAATCGAAACTCTACTGCATATTTACATAAATCAGATGAATAGTGGTCCTAAATGTAAACTATCTTTATTTATTTGAATAAATCATTAGGTTTCCATATTCATAGGATAGGTCGGAAACTATACAATTGAGAATTCAATTATATGGGCGGTTCTCACACTTTATCTTAGCCTCTTTGAACTATTTAAGGTGGTTGCTATTTATTCCTAAAATTTATTCAAACCTACAATTTAAACGGAATGTTTCTTGTTTGTTATTGTTATCGTTGCCGTTACTGTTATTGTTTATTTTCCTTTTCAATAGATTTCCTTCAAGCTATAGAAAATTGGGGCTTTATGTTTTTGTTTTAACGACAAATAAAATTTCACTTCGTTTTCATATTGATTTGTCTCATAAATTTTCATACAAGCTGCTCAACAGAATAGTAACAACACAAATTAAGTAATGAATTGTTTAGCTTAAATTTTACAAATTCAAACTAGCTTCTACGAAGCAAAATTTACGTTTGTATTGTGCCTCTTCATAAACCCCTTTATGGGAAATCTTTTCTACATCGACCAGTTTCTACAAATACTGGTCCACAGAAAATAGTGAAAGAGCAATTTTAGTTTTCACTTTGATTCCACATCCACTGGAAAATTGTTACCCATATTTCGTGAAAATGGGTGTGGTGTGTCACATAAAATTAATATTTTAAAAGTGTTGGGTGTGGTAGAGCTAGAGGAATAACTTACGTTTATCGATAAATCTGAATGTGCCTGAAAATCCGGACGCGTTGGCCGTTTGTTGTCCGGAATGGAATTCAAGTACTAGTCCAGAACCAGACGAATATAGAACGGTAGGTATATCAGCTAAACCACCACACAAAAGGGTTTCCCACGGTGTGTATTCGTTGACCTCGCCTCGTTCCAAATGAAGGAAAACTTTCAAATAATCACCACGTATACAACTGCAACAAACACATAAAAACAGGTGATAATTATTAAGATTACTTTAACGATATTTTGTCACGATATTAAAACAAAGGGACTTCTATAATGTGCATGCATATGATAAATAATGCGTATCATAGTGTTTTTAAAAATCTAGACAAGAGTAAAAACGAATTTCCGGGTTAATCGATATCCGGTCCAACTTTTTATTATCACTGGATTCTATAGAGTTGAGCTTGTGCCGCCTCGCGTATGTTGTTTTGATTGGAATTAGCATATTCACCAAATCTATGGATCGATTTCGTGATTTAAGGCAGCGCACAGAAAGGCACTTTCAAGTTGGAGAACCGATTGTCAGCAGTTGATTGATGTCTAGTATTCGGTGGGGCTTTAACACTCTTGCCTCTCAATTACAAACTCTAAAGTCGATGGTCCTATGTAGTGGTTTCGATGTTGTTGTCATGACATTTCTTCATCACTCCTCATGTGTTTACTATACCGGATTTCCTGCAAATTCACTCAACAATTTCCTTACACGCGGAGATGATGTTTTAAAGTAAACGGTGATTTTTTTGTAATCGTTTTTCTTTCATAGTTTGTCATATGTTACTAATGAAAATCCAATAGTTAGCTTACAATATTCATAAGAGTGGTAATTAAGGACGTTTTGTTTACTTCCACCAACGATCAAATACCAGAACGTCATTAACATGCAACCTTCAGATTAAAGTACAGCAATTTTTCCCTATTAAATTATTTATTATTTACGATTAATTTCTATAGGATGACAAGTATAAGTCGTTTTAACAAGATTAAAATTCGGAGATTAATTAAATAATTGATGAAACATTACTAAATTAAAATAAATTGCTGGCAATGTTAATTCCAGGTAATTAATCATAATTTATCGTACAACGGTACCTCCCCATTAGATAACGTAATTCTAGTAGATTTTTGTTTGTTTTTCCAAACAGACCAAACTATGTCATTTCTACTCTTTTTTTCCTTTTACTAATTAAAGGGATAACTTTTCATAAAGGCAAAATTGAATCATTATGATGTACAATAATAACAAAAACGCGAAGAGTGAGTCTGTTTTCTTTAGGGACAACGATGAAAAGAACTCTCTCTAATGCAAAAATGAAGACAAACTTTTCAAGATTAATTAAACCAGACGACAATTTTTAGTGGTCTTTTTTAGAAAAATTGAGTGTTAAATTTCGTTCAAAACTTCATTGTTAAGTTTCTTTATAATATAAGGATACAATATTTTATAGCTGTCTTATATAAAACAAAAGTTTTTAGATTTTAGAGTGTTGTTGAATAATCCGATCCTGTAGTCACGTAATATAGGAAACTTTTCGTTTCTGTGTCAAAAGGAAAATAAGCTGTTAAAAGAAAAATGACAATTACGACAAATGTACCAACTAACATCACCACTTTGTGCCAATGGAACACCACTAGTTCTTTTATTCCAACAGAAGACTATAATATAATATTCTCTACTCTCACGTTTTTTTTTCGAATGTATTTTATTTTCCATATTTATTAAATAACGGTATTAAAGCTTGGCTTTTCAAAAAAAAAACTTGTTCCCAACTTTCCAGCGTTACTAACAAGTAAGTAGATTACGTCAATACAGTCACAAGAGTAACTTTTATACAACAGTTGGAAAAAGATTTTAATCGTATAGTTTTCCTTTAACAGTCTCTCCTGACGTATGAGAAGGACCGTTGAAAGCTCGCATGAAAAAGCGAACTTTCCATGAATAATTGTCAAGTCTGTAGGATGTGTGATGGAACACTTTTCACTCATGCACACTAATTATATTAGTTATAATGTACGCCATGATTTGCGGGTAAATTGTGAAGTCTAGACATGCATTGAGAAAGATCAGGAGAGCCGCATTTTGTATGCAGTGGTGAAACTTTCACGAACCTGATAATAATGTGACGTTCACCTTGTCACACACAAGTCGAAGTTTACGGTATATTTTACTCCTTTTCCCAGATGTAACAACATAGAACAAAATATAACGTTTTCAGTTCTTGCCAGAATAAATAAGTTGATAATAACGTATGTTGAAGATATCCTCTGATAATTGTAGAACAAATGGAAGCTTTCAAAGGAATACAAGATTTTCATTTTATTTCTGTAACATTACTTGGTTCAATCCGGTTTGAAAAATGTCAAATCAACTGGTGCTTTCAAGTTTGAAAGCTGGTACGTTACAGTTATGCTATTATATATGAAAAAAGAGGAATCTCCACTCTGCTAGGAATGTTTTTAGTTTATGAGAAGAGAAATCTGAAGAGAAGAAGGAAATTATTAGATGTGGCATAAAAAGCCGAAATTTCGGTGTATTTGTCATGATATATTTCCATATAAGCGACATTTGTCTGAAAGATTGAATACGGAAAGAGCCTAGAGACGAGGGACTGGAGCTTTATTTCCTTAGGGGATGATCGATTTCACACCTGACGTTGAAAAGCTGGTATTTCAAAGGTATATAGTCGAAACGTGAACCGAAAAAATGGACAAAAGGCCATTTAAATAGACATTATCTCTTGAAGTATTGATTTTCAACAACTGATCAAATTATAATAAATACAATACGATTCTTCATTTCCTACAAGATATAATCAATACCTTTCTTCTTAATAATTACGTTTTGTTGAAATTCTCTTTGATCATAGCAAAGATGTCTCCAGATAAGATCAAGTTGTACTCCAATGCTGGATTTTTCAGTAATTGGTTTCTACAAGATGAACTCAATTCAGATTTTCCAATAAAATGCAACCTATTTGTAATTTAAGACACCTTTCTCTCTTCCCCTTCATCTCTCTCCCTCCTTGTTTTCATTTGATAGAGAGAATGAAAGGCTTTATCGTTGAATGAAAATAGAATCTCAAATGAGTTCAGATCAAGATCTTCCCACAGCAAGAAAATAATAAAAATATCGTCAATCATTCCATTTGGTGGCGGGAAAAAAGACGGACTAGTCGACATGTGTCAATACTGGATGTCACCAAGAGAAATTAGGTCAATATGTTTGTTTTTCATAGAAGGCAATTATAGAATGATCGATCATGGAATGATTTTCAAATATATTTTAACGTT
Source organism: Iselma pallidipennis (assembly GCA_037464855.1). Classification (NCBI taxonomy): domain Eukaryota; kingdom Metazoa; phylum Arthropoda; class Insecta; order Coleoptera; family Meloidae; genus Iselma; species Iselma pallidipennis. Next base: position 3,872 of record JAZBHA010000988.1, on the reverse strand, counting down.
GTCATGCCCATTTTCTATTTTATTCCAATCATCTGCTTTTTCCTTCAACCTTTTTGACTAGCTTTTGACTGAAATCGTATTTGAAATGAAATTTTTGTGGAATTCCATACGTTATATCCATTTAATTTCTATATATTTCTATTCACATGCTAGTCTCTCCCTTCTTCATGATGACTGGTATTATTACATTAAAGGCTTCGTTTCATCGTTCGTTTCATTTTCTCACGTCTGAATATGAAATCCTAAGAGGAATCGAAACCGTATCAAACTTACAACACCAATAAAATTTTATTTGCAATAATGGTAGAATTTCAAAGCATCCCCCGAAAATGGAAAGAGACAGTGCAATGGAAATGGATGTTTCCAGAAGAAGGCATCCAGGCAAGATATTCATGCATATACACATTTATTAAATCAGAAACAGATTTAGGGAAAGTTTCAATAAAAGGCCGGTACCGGTAGAAATGTTTGAATAAATTCACCGTAGACTGGTTACAGAAAAACTAATCATATTTGAAATGAGTATAGGTTTACCTAAATAGTGCGATCGATACAAATAATTTTCATAGAACGAATAATAAAAATTTAAATTTCATACTCTATTTCAAGTCAACTGAAATCGAGCTTTTAGGAAACATAAATTTGAAAAGTTTTAACATTAACGACCAAATTATGCCTATTTCTCTATAATTTCGAAATTCCAGCTCAATGATTGCTAGTCGGTGAACTTTCTAGCATATTATTAAAATGTTAGTTTTGTGAGCTCTGAAATAACAAATTAACTTGATTTTTTTCAGTCGGTCTTCGATAAAATCTCCGATTTACTTCATTCCAATACATCGTAGAATCGTACGTATTATATAATGAATACAACCACTGGTAAACTATCTGTTAACTTGCACATTATAGATAAACAAAACATATTGCTTGATCGAGTTGATAAAGGAGAACTATGTTGAAATTGCTGTTGGGACTATGAGTTTTATTGCGGTTTGGTTGTAATTTCGAATATATAATCGGAACGGAATTTGATACGTTTGTTTCGGATTTCGAATTCTGGTAAAGGCATTAATGAGCACATATTGGCAATGTTGTGCCTCAATTTTAATTTACATATAACATTTCATTCAATTACAATGAAAATACCGAAAAATCAGAGAAACAGTGCATAGATTTAACAAAGTTATTGCCTTCAGCTTCCACTGTTGGAAAGTAGACTTTAATTTAAGTAAAGAAAAGCTTTGAACAGTGTCAAAAATCAAATGTTCGTATATAATGGAAAATCTTGAAAAACATCGGCATATTGCCAACAAGGAATCTGTCAACATTGCTGAAAAATTGAAATATAGACCTTGTAGGAAAAGAAAAATATGTTTATAAATAGCAAACGAAATTGGTTTAAAATTGAAACAATACTCTCTTGCACATTTTATGGAAATGAAACTCAAATATTTTCCACCAGATTATCTATTTTTAGAAGCAATGATTGGTTTCAGACAGATTCTATTAAATCATCATTCCTCTAATTACTAACAACGTTACTTTCATAAAGTCACATAACAATTGGGAGAAGTCATTTTGAAAACTTACCAAAATCAGCTGTAAAAAGTCAAAGAACAGTCCAAAACAAGAATAAACTTACGAAATCTTTGTTTTTAGTCATAAGTTTTCTAAAACTTCCACTTCGGGAATAATTCAATAAATCAAGAAATGTCCTCGAAAACATCTCATTATAAAACTAGCAAGCAAGTCGGGAGTTAAATTTGATTATGAATTTTCCCTGCCCTAGTTAAACGTGTAATAAACAAGAATTTATGTCAAAAAATACGTAATTCAGTTGACTACAGATGCACTAACAATAAGTATAGATAATTCAAAATAGAGCTTAGCTACTGGTCGTGCAGTAAATAGTATAGGGCTGATAAACACTTGTACGGACATTATTACAACAGACTATTAAATTAATTGTACCGAGTGACTGTGAAATTCCTTTAAACCTTGATACCATGCATAGTTAACAAAAATGGAGCCGATTTGATTTATATATTAGGGATTCGAGAAAAAAAGGCATTGAAAATTTTGCCAACTCTATTCCCCATAGGGATGATGAGGTTTGAATGTTTAAAGGGACTTTAAAATCAGCCTGTATGTTGAATTGAAACGTAACGTTGGTACGAAACAGTCATGGACGAGTCTGTTTTGTTCTTGACAACAATAATACGTACGAAACAAAATTGTGTAATGTCGTTTGTTCAATGATTGTTACAAGTTTTCCAATCAGTTGTCTTCCGGACATTGACTAGTTAACATCAAAAATTTTCAAATCTAGCAATTTGATTAAAGAAAAGACCAGTGTCTCAGTGATTGTGTTTAGTGTAAGTTCGCGAGTGAAGTTGCTTGTGAATTGTGAACAATTATAGTGAAGTGATTGAGTGATTGTGTGGTAGCCGTGAACCAGTACCATTCATGATGATCAGTGTTGGTGGACGTAACAACCCTATCGGAGTGGTTCAGGAAAAACAGTAAGTTTGACATCGTGGGATAAGGATAGATGACGCAGTCCATGAAGTCCTAAGTAGTAAGTCGTTTTTCTTTTTGCCCTTTTATATTTCGCAACGATATTGAGATACCAACAGTACTAGAAAGTTAGGAGTTAGGGTTTTCATTTATTTACGTATACTGCGAAATATTAATATGACCATGTAATGATATGTAGTGGAATGAGAAAGTAATTAAACTGGCAAGCGCAAGTAGCCCAAAAATTGTTACACAAAAATTTCGCTGTCTTTGTTGTCAAACTGTGTAGCAAGCCACTCGTTCGCCCGGCGCATCCACCAATTTTTGTCCGCAACAACAAATGATGTTAAATTTTTTTCATAATCAGGGGTTTATAAAAATTCAAACAACAATAGTACCAATAGAACACAGATTTATTTATAACAATTAAGGCACATTTAAGTGTAACTGTGAAGTTTGTGGCAATTATCACAGGAATGATTTGGCGGTGGTTTATATAAATGTTCATCAAAGGCTTTAGTAGTTTATTCTGAACATCTTGAACGTCTCATATGACTATTTTCATTCTATTAAACCCATAACCACAAGCAGCAGCATTACTAGTCGAGTAAATACTCTCTAAACTATGAAAATATTCTTAAAATCGATCTTTTATTACTATACCCGTAAGTAGACATTGTGGTTTTGATTTCTTATTGTTACATGAAAAAGGAAACAGTTAAATGCAATTAATAAGTGACATCTTCTAATATAGAATTATGGTTAATTAATATGTAAGTCAATTGAATTTGTCTTGAAAGGTTTACCAGAATTTACAATTCTGATTGAAAGATATTGTGATAAGATAATACAGGAAAAGTTTTTTGTTTTTCAATGACAACTACACAACACGGAACAAAATTACATAGTGCCCTTTATTTAACTAACAATAAGTAGCTACCAGGGATGGGGAATGTTGGGGTTATCCATCGAAAAGGCAGATGATACATGTTACACTTATTCGTCTATTTGTAATTTTCAACGGAATCTAAATAGTAATCGGAAATGTCCAAAATCGTATAATAATTAAGGTCGGAAGTCTGCTTTCGTTTTATTTAAAATAACAATATGACAGTGTATAGTGTAACAGTGTATAGCGTAACAGTGTGTAGTGTAACAGTGTATAGTGTAACAGTGTAACAATAAGAAAACAATTAAATTATAATAAGTAGGTAAGTGAGTTTGTAGAAAATGAAAGAAGATAAGTATATTGTAGTTGTGATATTTTCTAAATTAACTTCGATCCTTTTTTTTTATATATATATATATAAATATACTATTACAATCTAGTCAGAGACCAATGAGTAATTTTCATC
>JAZBHA010000987.1:7991-31552 GCA_037464855.1 Iselma pallidipennis | reverse complement strand
ATCTGGGAAGCTTATCGTACTATGACCAGCACTAAAGGTGGCTGTTTTCAGCAAAATAAAAACAAAAAACAGTTAAAACAATATTGGGTTATATTTTCTTTTAATATTTGCCTTGAAGCAAAGAAAACTGCCAATTTCCAGCTTTCTTAGAAAACGTACCAAATAAGCGCCAATTACATCATCTAAACTTCTAAACAAATATTTATTTAAATTTTTAACAGACAGTGTAGGTGTTATATATTTTTTTTTCTAGTAGCCACTAATCACAATAAATTCAAGGCTGATATCGACAATAAAATATTTCTTTTACCTATATAATAACAAAAATCGATACTAATGTGTTTGGAATTGGTGCTCGATTATTAACATAAATTAATAGCAGTTTGTTGGTGAACACCACAAATTCTCTTTCAGTTCAGGTTATTGGTTATTATTAGAATGACCAGGTTGTTGTTATTAATTATCTTTATTGGATTCCACTTATTTTCATAAATTCACGTTTAGAAATTGTAACATTTTATCACTCAATATAGCCCAATTAAGATTTTTAACTTTTATCTTGCAGTTTTCCAAAAAAAAAAAAAAGATATGTAAAACTGCTACAATTACTAATGTATTCGAATAAAAACGCATGTACGGATTTGGTTTGATATGTAAAACATGTGGCGCCATTCACAACAGGTATATAGGCCTTTATTTATTGCTATCATTTAATTGATAATTAATCGTTTGCTGTTAATTACAAGCGTTATTTACTATTAGCTTGAGGGTGGGATATTCTTAAATGTTAAAGAAAAAAACAATTAATTACAATGAAAACTTTATTATTTCCATAATATTAAACATTATAATATAATGTATGAATGTCATAAATAATATTAAATATATAATTTTACGTCTTCGACTAGTTTCATTTACGACGTGTTTCAAGAAAATATTGTAAATTACAAAGCACACTTTTTATTCGCTGCAGGTATCTTTTATAAAGTAGTCCGCTATACAGATATTTTATATTATATTGAGGGCCTGTATAGTTAGACTATATTCATATAATAATGAATCGTGGATCAACAAGAATTGCCAACACGAATAAATAACAACTAAAACAAAAACCCTCTATCAAAATTGACTTACTAACGTGTATTCAAATTTATATAGTCAACTTGAGGGTTGCTTTTTTTTTCTAAAGTGATTCAAGACCACCACTATAGTGGTTCTCGAGATTTCAAGATTTTCAGTCTTTTATAGAACTGGGTGGGATTTTTTTGTTTTTTTTGTTTATACCACCTACTCATCATTCTGATCTAAAGAAGAAATGTTTTTAATCATTTCATCCATCAAGTTGTATTGATAAAAATAAAAAATAAAAAACAAAAAAACCGTTGCACTTTACTACTATAATTAAGTCATTGATTAATTATGCAACTTTATAAAGTTGAATTTGAGCTTTCTAGGTGTGGCTTTCTGACATGACCATCATCAATTGACGTGACAATTTCATTATTGAAAGTTGCAAAGTTGCAAGGCAAAAGCTTTCTTTTCTTATTTGTTTGTTTGACAATTACTTGAAACGTTACAATAATTATTATGATTTTTAATATATTCACTACTATCTTAATGGAAATAAACAATTTAACTCTCTAATAATATGACTGGAAACGCGTGAAATGAAAAGTATGCTCTTTGTGTAATATTAGATGGTTGTGTGTGTGTAAATGTTAAAGCAATATATTAACAACAAAATGTCTTTTGTTCTTTTGATAGCTTAAATGAAATGTTTTCAACAACAACAACAAAAAATTTGAATAATTCCAAAAAAGTTTTCTTTCGGAAAACTGTGTTTTTTATATTAGCAGATTTTAATGTATTATTAGTACAATTTAAAGTTGGTCTAGATTTTGATGTAGTCGAATTATTGAGAACAGTTTCCGTTAAGGAACTGTTTAACTTCCGGACCGTTCTAGTTTTCACAAATTGTACAAAAGCTCCACTAAAGTACATTTTCCTGACACTAAATGTGTGTTGTATACAAGTGAGTTCATTTCGACCAAAATACAAAAAAAAGTACATACATATATGTATTAAAAAGTTTTTGATTGTATCAAATTATTATTATTATTATTATTGTTGTTGTTTAGAATTTTCGAAACTTTGATTTTCCCAATAGTCTGTTATTAAAATTTTCTATTGTTACTTTGTGCAATTGTTGAAAATGCGAATTTCAATTAATTCTATTGGATTCAAGGGATTTTTAGTACATTTGGTTTTATTAAAATATATTATAATTAAATTGCTCTTTTCTACAAACAATTCCAATAAATATTATTGAGTTTTATTGGGCTTTAAAACAATAACAAACGCTTTCGGCATTCCGACAATGTTGTTAAAGTTTCTTGTACAAACGTGTTTTCTTGTGAAACTTAAACAGTTTGCGAATAAATAAATAAACAATTTTGTATTATTAATTAACGTTTTTTTTTGCCGTTATCAATAAATAGTGTAATTAATAACAATTATTTTCAAATAAAAAAAAATCTCGTTTGGTTTCAGTTTCATTTTGTTCATTATAGATTTTATTACTTTGTAATTATTTATAGTTATAGATAGTAAATGATTGAATTTTTCGTTATCGGTTCCACCGTATTTATATATACAAGTGTGTAGGTATTGGATTTTCGTGGCAGTTTTTATGTATTTGAAGAAAAGAGAATTTATAACACTGCCAGTTTGAAATACAGACTTAAACAAACTATAAAATGGACACTTAAAATTGTTCATTCATTTTTTTTTTTAAGTATATATATCAAGTTATTATCCCCGGTATCGAACCATGTTGTAAATAATTTTAATTCGAACAGTACTGTTGAAGACGGTCGACATTTTCATTTGTCAAGGGTTGATTCGTGAAACGAACATAAACTTTAAGATTTATATTAATGTTTAGTTATGATGGTGGTTGATATTGTGTATGTGAGATGATGGTGGCCAACTAATTTTGCAACAAATACATACATACTATTACTATACTATAGCATCAAGACGAATTGCGGTCTTGTTTCATTTATCATTAATTATGGATCATGCACGTTTCTAGTTATTGTTGAAAATAACTTAGATGACTTCTTAACTTTAAACTACAACTTGTAAATTGTTTGTGACATGTCTACATATCACAATAGCGCCCACTGTTCTTGTTGTATATCAACAGATCATTTTCACTGGCCAACATTACCTTGGCTCTACATCTATGTGTATATGTGAATGTGTTCGTGTTTTTCATTTTTGAAAAAAACTTATCTATATGCAAAACGCAATCTAAATTCGTTTGCTGTTTGCAGGTCGAATTCTATAAGTAGGTGGTATATAATCAATTCATTTGGTTTATCACAGTATTGATTTATTTCAATACAATTTTTGAAAATTTTTTTCAACAAACTATAAAAAACCATGATTAGTTCCATGCGACACACCTGATCTGAGAGAGAAACAGCAAAACTTGGCGAGTAAATCTTCACATATTAATACAAATTAGATGCAACTAAGTGGATGATTTGTTAGGCAACTTCAGGAAATTGTTCTGGTCGACAATCCTGACGACAGCATACAATGTGGTGAAACTATAATAATTCCTAATTCTCAACTACAAATTGACATCTATTACATTTTATTAACTACCTTTAAGATTATTTACCATCGATATTGTCAATGTAAATAATACAAGTTACGATCCCTGTTCTCGTAACTTTTCTCCTTTTTTTTTTAATCAAAACAAAAAAAATGAACTCGAAAAGCCAATGATTATTCTCAAAAAAATTATCAGAATAAGTAACCATCCGTATTGTTAGCAAATTTAATTTACAACTTGGAAACTAATTTAAATGCAAATTTCCTACTCGATGATCTACAATAAAATTAGCTGTTTAATATTAAAATTCTCCAGTGGATGCATGTTGTGTGTGTTTCACGTAAAAATCGCTTAATTGAACATGTTCGTAGAAATATTTTCGTACATTCGTCTAAATAAAATTACAAATAGTTTTCGGTTTTTTTCTTCACTATGCGAAAAAATTGTAACATTTTTAACAATTATTGAACTAATTCACGTCCACCTATTACAAATTCAACTAATTCTGTTAGTTCTAGCATAATGGGTAAACTAAATTGAGTTTAAAGTTCAGTGGCGTCGAAAATGTTATCGCAATTTGTGTAAAATTGAAGAACCACAGAACCACCCCAATTCTATTTTCACCTTTAGTTTACGATGGTGTTGATCTTAAAAATGACTTAATTTATTGGATTTTTGATCAATTGTGGGGGAAGAATATGACATCAATTGTTGCATTTTTGCATTTAAATGCATTCTACCGTGAAGTGATCACTATTAAAACAGTTGTTACAAGATTATTAGGTAATGTTTAAAGCTCACCTTCTTCGGTTTAAAGTTATAGGCGTGACGACTTCACATTAAGATCTATACATGACTTTACCCGGTTACACCTACAGTCATTCTTCAGTTTTTGATCTATATAACACCAGCAGATGAACACAATTTGTTTTATAAATAACCAATCTATATATATATATATATAGGTATACAATATATTTTTTGTTCAAATAACATCAACATAAAATTAATTTTATTGTCTCCAGAGAAATTTATATTTAGAATATAAGAAAGAATACATAGATTTACTTTAATAGAGAAAAAAGATCATTCCAAAAAAGTGCTATTAATGTTACAGAAATGCTTTGTAATAATCGTAAACAATTCTGTTCTACTGGGACTCGTATTACTTTATAGCAGGCTCGTTTAATAAAGAGTTTCATTTACCTATTCTTTTGAACAATGTCAACATTAGATTTTAGTCATATTCAATTCTTTTCTACTACAATTTTCAAATAATTTAATTTTTTATTAGGTTAATTTGGGAAAAAATCCTAGACATGCCAGTATATTTGTATCCGATCTGAAATATACAATAAACTAACAATTTACGACAACTGATACTGTTGTCTGGATATTAGAAATTGTGTAGGTAGATCTAAGGCATATTTGGAAAGAAAATTGTGTAATCTCGTTGACACTAGCATAGATTCCGTTTCAGGTTTACTATTAGTTCACAAATGGCTTCATCTAATCTAAAAACTGATGTTATTACTCTTTTTTGGTTTTCTATTATTATTTCTATCTCTTGTTGGTATTATTTTCTGAAATAAAAAGAACAAAAAAACATAAATAAAATATTATCATTTGGAAAACTGAAATCGAATGGGGGCGAAATTTAGCGTAGGCTGTGTCGTGTTGAGTATTAATTATTAATTTTATGAAGGATACATATTATACCAAGTCGGTTCAATGTTTTGTTACAGAGATAAGTTTTTCACTCCGTTTTTTTTTTTTGTTGGTTGGTTGGTTTGAAATACTTTTTTTAAATTATTATACATATAGACAATGCGCTTTGGTTACCTGAGGCATACGGTTGAAGTGCAAAATTATGTCTGTTTATGCCTTAGCCTGCCTTTATCAAGGTAAAACACGTTTATAATACGAAAGATGACCTTGTCGCCACATTATTTTCAACTTTGAATGTCTGAGATGATGGTTCTGATCGTATTAACTAAATAAACACCTCGTATTTTTCTCCGTGAGGATTGTACCCTTAAATCGGATTAGATTTATATTGTAGTAATAATCAAACATGGAACGGAATGGAATATATTTTAGATCGGTAATAATGTTTTAGTTTTGTTGTTTGGAGGGATTTTTATTAATGATACGAACTGTATGTTGCAGACATCATACCAAAAATAAATAAAAAATCCATATTCTTTTTGCATTTCATGAATAAGTTATTACTACTGAATAAGGACTGAGACTCCTTATATTCGTTATGAATATTAATTATTTTGTTGCCTGATATTAATTAGGATTGTATAGTATTAGTATGTGATTAAGTTAAGTAAATTGAAACAGATCAAATTTAGTGGATCATAAAACTGGATTGTAAATAAACAGAATAGAAGTAAGGAATAGTATTACGATACTATTCAACTATATTGTGGATTATTGAGAGTAATTGGTGTTAAATATGGTGGTTATTTTAATTTTATCTAAAGAAACAATCTTGAAAGTAATTGCATTGGAAATGTGTGAATGTGTATATGTGGTGAAGATATGGACGACAGTATCGTTCTTTAAAGATTTTGCACGCAATCTTTACAACTATAAATTCAAAAACAAATTTAACACATATTGGTAGTGTTTTTTTTTAAATAATTTATTTTTGCAGTATTTAACCAAAACAATTTAACAAAATAAAGATAAGAATGAATGATTATTGATGAAATCAACATGAAATTGAAATGAACGTCTGACAGTGAGCGGTCGGGCGGTTTGACTACAACCCACACAGAATGAGAGTGTAGGCTGATTAGTCGCTACACGCTACAATCCACTACACATCCACTATACTTGGTCTCTCTAATAAAATTTAAAAACACTATTTCCAACCATCAGATACATTACACTACTACAACAAAGATACTATACGTGAAATACTAAACATATACATAATATATATAAATATAACATATATGATGCTCTCATTTTCTTGAAAATAAGAGAAAACACCTTGCCAGACGAGATAAAGAGAAACTGTCATCCTTCAAAATCCATCCAGGCTATATGCTCCTGTCTACAGTCGTTTTTTTTTTGTTTAAATATAGAAGAAGAAAAAAATAAGATAAAATAACAAAACGTAATTGGACGGCAATAAAAACAATATAGGACGAAGAAACCAATTAACTTTTTCCAAAAATATTTTTTTTTTATAAAATATATTTAAATCTTGATTTGTACTGATTTTCGGTTGTTTTAATTAACTTCTTGTAGAAAATTTATTTTACTTTAATGCAAATAATGCAGTCCATTGTTCCTTTTACAATGTAATTTCCATATTAATTTACAATTTAATCGATAGATCAATGATATTGTATTTCTAATCAACTATTTATTCTATTATTATCGACAATTAATAAATTAACAAGTATTTTAACAAAACTAGATAGAAGCTTGTTGTAAAGACATTACGTTTTTTTGCATTTCAGTTTTCTCATGTTTATCGATTTTTGAACGTTCTCTTTCATAATATTAATATCAACTGTATTCACTGATATTGTCAGTGGAAGGTTTTTCGACGGGTTGTGTCCCTTTTACTCTGTTTGATTCTATTGTAATCTGTAATCTCGGAGACGACCGTATTTGCTAAACTTCTGTTCCAAGCATAGATACTTTAATGTTTTACATATTTCTCTTTGTAAATATTGTTTATTGTACAGTACTTTAAAAAACTACATTCTTGGAACTTATTTTTCATCTTGAATCATGAATGAAACCATCTTCAAAGACAACTCCTCCCCCAAACTCAAACATTTTGGAGCATCTACTTGAGTCATTACGTCCTTCCTTGTATTCTTCAGGTAGTAGCGGTTTTTGTGGTCAACAATAAAATTTTATTTGCTATTCACGTAATTTTTGTCTATATAGATGAATATCTTATTTTGTCAGTTGTTGTTCGATAATTTCAAAGAAAATATGAGTTTCTTTATAGTTAAATTGCCGACTTTTCTAGTATTTCTGATGTTGTGCGTACAAAGAGACAACAATACTTAGCCTGTCGGCAATAATCTATTGTTTTAATAGTCTTTGATGGCTAGTTTGTGTGGGAAAATTCATTTAATGATATCTAGAATAACTATGTAGAAAATGTGAAAATTAGTCCGATTAGGTTTTCACAAATGATCTTTCTTGACTGTACGTTTGGAGCGTACGTTTGGAGTTGATTTTTGTAAGAGAGACTCGGTTTGTTTTTCTAGAATTACTTGAATTTAATTATATTCACTTACTATACTTGAAAGTTTATTGACGATTTTGATTTTATAAAAATAATCTTCGAAAAGTAGCAGCCTACCGTAAAAAAAACAGCATTAAAATAAAATTTTTAATGAAAAAATTATAAATTAGGAAAGAAAAACGGAAATATCTGAGAAACCAATAAAAAGAATTTCGTTAAACTAAATTAAAAGAAAATAATGAAAGACACGTTAAATAAATAAATGATTTCTTTTTCGGTACAATCATCATTGACTTCTCAATTTCAAATGAAATCTGATTCAATTCAGGAAAAACATCATCAAATCTCGAATATTTTCTCTGTTACTATAAAGTTCAAGATGTTGTTGTTGTTGTTGTTGGATTTGTATTAAATTTTCTTAATATTTATTATGATCATCATTCAACGTTATAACTCAAATTGTGCTTGAAAGATAGCATATCAGTTTAATTAACTATTTTGGAACTGTTGTCACCATAAATTTTCCAAAATACCTAAATTTAACTAATAATAGTAGTAATTCATATTGTCTTCAACAGAATTCGTCATGTCATTAATACTTTTAAGTTTTAACAAACTACAACAGGTTATTTCTTTTTGTTATTTTTAAATTTCTCTATAAACAATTCGTAAAATTATACGGTTAATTAATGAAAACAATAGGTGAATTTTAAAAAGAAAAACCACGTGTCTATATAAATTTTTGATATATTTGACATTAATATGAGTTAAATGAATAATTACAGTATGTCTCGAATACATTTACCTTTCAGTAGATGGATTTTTTTCTTATATGGAAGTAATTGATTAGACATCTGTCTTCTTGTATTGTAAATAGAAGTAGCTTTTTCTCGGTAGCATTTTATTGGCAGGTATCCATTTAATTTGATGTGATTTCGACCAAATGACAAATCTACCATGTCGATTATTATAATTGTGATAAATATTTTATTTGAAATGAGAATAGGGAATCGGTTATATATATTTAGAGTTGAAAATGCTCATTATATTACCTGATTACCTCACCCATTTTGTGATGATAAATTAGAGAAGTTGTTGTTGTGATTAATGGTATTATACCATAGTTGTCACATATCGGATTTGTACCTTTTCTTACCTGTATTTTAACTCTCTATCTCTGTCAGTTTTTTTTTTATTTATATACATATAATAATTCAATATTCATTTAATGAGTGGAATTATTAATTTATTTATCAACTGGAGATCTGTTTATATTGCGACCGTTCCTTATTCATAATTGACTCAATATTTATACAAGCTTTAATATAAAATAAATTCAATTTCGAATGGATCAAATAAAAATAAAATTAGAAGCAAAACAGACAACACCACCACAGTAAAAAATTGTATCAATTTTATCATATTTGATATCAGTTGGAAATTTATTACGTATTATAATTTAGCACAGTATGGGTCCGATATTGATCTTTTTATAATTGACAACTATCTCCTAGACAGCAGGTGCGGTTGACATCAATGCATTGCTGACAAGTATCTGTAGGCTGCACAAACCCCTGTATGTCCACAACGACTTAAAATTAAACTCGACAGTCCCTTTCTCATATACATTGTGACATCATTTGGGAATCGTGTCATATTAATTAACATACTATAACAAAATCGATTAGAATTTTCTAATACAACTCATTCTTTACTATACATAACATACATATAATCCAATTAAGGATAACAAATTTTAATTAAAACCTTATCGTAACAACAATAATGGACTGTTTAGTAATAGGGTGTGCCTCATCTAAACTTCTATTATTCCTCGTATTTTGATCTTTAATTTGCATCTAAGAACGTTACCAGCCGCCAAATTGCAATTTTCCTGTAGTTTCAAATCAACCCGTTAAAGATCGAACCTTATTTTGATGCGCATGCCCTTTTTTAAATTATCGAAAGTATATACCTACTTTATGATTGACTTACAAGAAGTAGTATCGAATAACAATTGAACATTTCCTGTAATTATTCCTATAATCTTGATAACTGGGTGGAGGATGACTGTACAGGTCTTCTATAATCATCAATGATGGTATAGATCGTCAAGATTCATTACCGTCCATTGTCCAACACTGTACTTACCCATGTTTAACAGATATATTCTTTGACTTTATTGTAAGTATAATTTGTTATCAAACAAATAATTATTTAGAAATTTAATATTATACTATAACAAATGAAATTCTATGTATAAAATCTATAAATACATACATATACCATTATTAAAACTCAATATTTATGATTGTTGTAATAATAACCGAGTAATTATATCATTCAGGTGTCTTATTTTTAATTGAAAATTTACGATTTATAGATTTACTTTGCTTTAAGATCATGAAATTCTAAGATAATTAACTATTGTTTGTATAATTATTAGTTTTTTCAAGTCAAAATGTTTTCAGCAAATTGTAAATAAAACTGGGGAAAAAGGGAAACGATGTATGTATACGATTATCTAAAGCTTATTGTTGGTTTTGTTGTGTGTTTGTGCACAATTTGCCATTTAAACAAATAGAAAAACTTAATTTCGTTTCACATCAAAATGAAAATTATTTACAATTAAACTCGAATTTAAAATCAGTTAAAAACATCTATTGATTGTTCTAGAATTAGTGATCAATTTATCTAATAGTACAAGGAAAAAATGCAAATCTTGATTTGAATTTAAAAAAAAAAATCATCTTCTCAAAATGATCATTAAAGCTCTTGAATATTAATGAAGTTAGGGTTAACTTGATAGGCTGCATCAATAACAATTTTAATAGAGTTTTAAATTATAAGATTTTACAGCTCCATTTTTAATTCGGAATTTGTCACCACTTTTACAAAAAGTAACGTATTTTATTTTTATTTTTTTCGTATATAATTTGTGAAATTGTCGGTCAATATATTTTTTTTAATTATTCATCGATACTTTCTCTTTTCAATATTAAAACCTACGCAGATATAAACGTATGATAACCGATTTTGTTGTTGTTGTTGTTGTTGTTGTTGTTGTTGTTGTTGTTGTTGTTGTTGTTGTTGTTGTTCCGTTACATATTTATTATAAATTTAAATAATATTCAGTGATTACAAAAGGAATTTGTCGTTGCCTCTCTCTAGTTGGACCTCAAAAGAAACAACATCAATAAAAGTAATAAATAATAGTTCGATAAAATCGTAATTGGTATTTTATTTTGTTGTGTGTGTTCGAAGGGGGAAAAAAAATCTAAACCATCGAAGACCTTAAACCACCCAAAGTCAAATATGTTAAGTGGCATGTGGGCAGCACAGGTGCTACGGAAGGACCCTAACAGGGTTTAAGATAATTAAACAAAGCCTGCCTCCGACTAATTGCAGCAATTATTTACTCCATTGACCTGTTTAAAGAGGTGTTTGTTGTTGTTGTTGGTGCTTATTATTATTGTTATTATTTTTTTTTTTTAAATTTATTAATAAAAATTTTGGGTTGGGTGATTTTAGTAATAGTAGCAATGAGCTATTAAATATGGCGTGATAAGGTGCATAATATAATGTTGGGCAAAGCGGCACGTTTAAGATTGTAGATATAAGGTTATTAACATATGTTTACAAGGGAGATAAAAATATTTATTTCCTTTGAACAGATCATTTTACATAATATGAAACGTTCCAGGATCATAATATCAGATAGTTTAAAGGTAGAATAATAATATTTCAATATAATCGTTTTATAATATTGTTAATAAATAATTAAATTTTCTTCCTATCTTGCCCGATAGATATATTTAAATTGAATATATAAACAAAATTCAAATTGAAATAATAAATACATATTAGAAATTATAGGATAATATGTCCAAACTTTATTGAATCAACTAGATAATGTAAATCACATAATGCAATTTGTGTTCACTGTAATTAAAACGTAATTTATTACTAAAATTTTGCACAGGACACAGTAATTGTATAATCAATATTTGCTCAAACTCTCACAGTAAATTGAAATATATATATGAAATATTAAGGGGATGAAAAAAAAGTGAAAATAAATAAATAAATTACCAGTAGATTTTTTTTCAATATTCGCAGCGACACTTTAATAAATTTACATCCACATCAAGGATCCACTTATTTCTCAATAGTTTGTCAAGTACGACAATTATGTTGATGAAAAATTGTTCCAGAAATACCAGTCTAAATAGAGAGAAATCTTGTTGACATACTAGTAGATGGAGAACGAAAAAAAATCTCGTAATTGCTTGTATTTTAAAATGATTCAATTTTATCTAAATTCTAACGATTCTAATGTTAATGTATTTGTATATGTATATGTATTGTATAATAATGGATGAATCAATGTTGAGGTTAGTAGTAAACGAATAGCTTGTTTTTACTGAAACAACATTAAGTTTAGAATAGCTTACATTAACAGGAAAATACTGGATCCATTTGTCAGACTAGAGTGTTAAAAATCCGGCTTTGGTCCTCATTTGTTACAAGCATCAGGTGAAAAGAGATTGTAACACTAGGGAGAGACGAAAAAAAAAATATGTTCAATCGTTTCTAGAAACAAAATATTCCAAATTGTTTTGAAACCATCCTTTTATCATTATTATATTTTAACATTTTAAAACATATACAGAAGCTCTAATATGTATAATATATGTTTTCGTATAATGCGTCTGTTATAAATTTTGATTTAAAATAGACGAGCGACAAATATTAACTGAACATCTTAAGAAAAAATGTAGCCCATTTCATCTTTTCGTGATAAGCAAAATTTAATATTTCTGATACTTAATCGTAATTTATGTCTCTTTTTTTCCTGAAAATTTGAATTGAAAAGTTGTTTCAGTATATTGTTGAAACTGGTAAACGACAATTTTATTAGAACATTTAAACGAGGATTTGATTTACAGTTAATTGAATGTGGATGTTTTGTAAAGTTTTTAATTAGAATCGATTTTGGATTTTCAGTAGAAAAAGGAGTATAGTCAGTATCCTATTGTATCCTGTATGTTGTGATACATACTTGGAGATAAGCAAATTGAATTCGCTAGTCTTAACAACGTTTAGTCTCTTATCTAAAGTTTTAATGTAATTGAGCTTGTCTGTACATAGAACGTTCTGAAATGCACTAATCACAAATGATAATTTGATTATAATATTTATATAAAAATGTTGATTGTGTGAGAATTTACGATGTGTTTGATAGTCATAGGGGCTGTTTAGGAAATTTTTTTTTAGTTGTATGTAGTTAGATTTCGTTTTTAGATTGAATTTATTTTTGGTGTTCCGTTATCGTGTAGTGGTAATCTTTATGACACTGTCTGTAAAGAACCATTTTCATGTAATTCATTTGTTTATCTGGACATGCATTGAGAATCTAAAGATTTATATTAAAGCTTTTTATTTAGGAGCGTTCGGGAATGCTCTGGTGTAACCGCTCCCTCTTTCTACTGTTTTCTTAACATATTGTACAATGTTAATGTGAGCTTTGCGTTGGCGCTTGACACCTGTATCAAAACCGAATTGTCACGTTTTCAGTTGTTTAATATTAGTTCAAATAGAATACAATCTATTGTACATAAATATCATTTGACACAAATATTAACACATATGTGTAGTTATTGATTCTCTTTTTTTTAAAAAAGGTATTCAAAAATATATACACCAGTCAAATATGATAAAACCAAACAAAGAAGCTCAACGAAGATACTACGGATTTTTTTTTAACAGTCGTTAGCGACACATCGCTTGACAATGGGTTTATAAGTCTAATATATCGTATGTATTTAATATTTTCAAGCGCCATATAATGGTGGACAATAAAGGTCAACCGGGACCACCTACATCGTGGAACATAGGGCATAATCAAGTGTCTTAAATAAAGTTCCTTATTCACCCCAAAAACCTTTTTGAAGTACATTTTCCAATGAAAATACGGAAAATTTTGGTTCTCAAAATCCTATTAGGAGTGGTAGATTTATTTACATGTGTGGTAGCAGATTTTTTGTGGAGGATGTCAATTAATCACCAGTACCTTTAGGAACTTATTTAAGGAATTTTTCCGTTAGATAACTACGCCATGCCTAAGAAAATTACGAAAATAAAATTCTTATTGTACAACGTTGACATGTTGGCACAAATGATTTTTCATTTATTATAAAAAAAAAAAATTTGTATTGTTCCAATTGAAGCATTTTTTGCTAAAAATTTGCTCAAGTTTTCCCTAAGATTTAATATTCTTGACAAAAATAAAAGCCAGACCAAATCGCTATAATGCTGTTATATAAAAAGGAAATGTCTGAATAAAATTTTTTGGGGGGTTGATTGATGATTACTTCAACAATTACTCTTTCATTTACAATTAAATCGTGCTGTCGTTAATGGTAAAAGAGGGGTGTTTAAAATTATATTGTGGTTGGAAGTTTTGATTTATACCCTGTTCTGTGTCAGTTTGTAAAGACATGACGTACGACTTTTCGACTAAAATGATGTCTTAACATAATTATTTAAATGATAATTAATTTCAAACCACCACTTAGTCATTTCCTGCAATTAGTTTTTCTAATCATTTTTTTTTTCCTTTTAGATATTATTTTTATAGTGGTTTGGTGGCTTTTTGAATTCTTGAAATAGTTTATAAAAAATTTTTTGAAGATCGATGAACACTTTGCGGACCAAGGTAAAAGAGTCTCTCCTAAAGAAAATGAAATAACGTCTCACGGCGTTACTGCGTGCATGGAATGTGTAGTGGACGCCCACGGGAATACATTTCACCTCATTTGATGAATATCAAAAACCATCTGTGAGAAATAGAAAATATTTATCGATAACTGATTAACAAAATTTTATTAAAATTATTTCAAATTGTTTCTAAAATATAAATAAACAATTGTTAGTAAATTACCAAGTTGTATTGAATATTGGGTAATGGTATTTAGTTTATGGGCTTCACTGTAACCATATGGTACGATTTGTAAAGTTTTATGTGACGTTTACGACATAGGACGCAATTTTATTTAGTAAATATAAGGGTAATTATTAAATATTACTACTGGACATTTACTTTACGATATTTAAATTGATTTTTTAACAATTTATAAATAAAAAAATTGATATAATTAATCACGAAATATTCGTCTTTTCTGTCATTCATCATATTTTCACAAATTTTTGAACACTATGTAAAATACCAATTAGTCTCGAACGGTAATTGTACTCTGAATAAATTATTACTTATCAACAGACATCCTGGCTGGAAGCCATTTTAAATATTAAACCGCTTAAACTTTCTTTCGAACTTCTGATAAAGGAATAATAGTAGTAGCTTTAGGTCATGCATTTACTAAGTTGATTATTTCTTATAATTTTTGGTCTAAATGCAACAAACTGGAAACAGTTAATTTAGATAAGCTACTAGACTGAAAACTCGTAAATTTATTTAATTTTGCCCCCCCTTTCGCCTTTTATTCTGTACACTATATTTTTTATATGGAAATTCACAATTTTTTGAATGCTGAATCGGAGCTTTTCTATTCCACTATTCATTCAAGTTATTTTTTTTATAAAATTTTATTTAATTCAATATTCTCGTTTATTCTAATAATGAGCTACCAACATCAACGTATTGGTGAACATTTGGTGAATTTTATGTATACAGTTGGAAAAATAAAACAAACAAAAACAATAACAACTGAAAAAATGTTCATTTTAGTTTTCATGCGAGATCAATACTATTACTATCTGTAACAGAAAATAGTATGTGGCATTTTATAGTGCATCTGGACACTAGGGACAGTACTTATATAGGGAATAACATTATATTGGGATTGGTAATTTGGGAACTGAGCACAAACTTTACAAATTTCACACCGTTGTCATTTCTTACTTCACCTACTATATCGGAGAGTTTCATTCGATTAGGAAAATCGAACTTTACCAACTCTTCCTGCAAATTATTCGTGCAAATTATTATTCATTAGTTTATTTATTTCGATTTTATTTTTATAAATGAAGGTATAGACAAGTTTTTCTACCTATCACGAAGGCTACATTATATTATACAAATAGATTTAGTAGTTCTTGACGGATAAAGGGTTCAACAATTTTACACTTTATGTTTTTAAAAGCAATTTTCCATTTAATTAGGAAATGAGAAAAATGTGAATAGCGACAGACCAAAAATTTAATATGCAATTACGGAATTAACAGTCTTGGATTAAACCGAGTGTTAATTTTAATTGTTAATTATATCTTTTCATTTAGATACAGTAAAAGAAAATGTTCAATGCCAAATTGTAGTTTTAATACAATGAACTCTTTCTAATTAGTATTTGAAAACAATGTTCACTATTGTGAACCTTGTATTATTATCAAAAAACAAAAACAAAAAGAAAACTTAAAAAATTAATATTTACATGGAGAGATTTTAAAATTTCATTTTAAACGAGAGAAAAGTAATTTGAAATTTTCTACGTTTTATATTTTTGTTTGTATATATTTTTTTCCACTTGAATTAAGCCTCTCTTTCTAGAAGCTCATTATTTGATCTTTATCTAGATTTTGAGCGAAATACTCGGTTATATTTCATCTTAATCTCTTTATTTTATCCCTTCATCGTCATTAACGAGATATTTCAGATTTTTAGATAAACATCCAACATGACACTTCAATATTACTTCACAGAGAAAATTTTTGTTGGTAAATACTGACAGTATTTGGCGAACCAACAAAATTCCAATAAAACAGCAATTAACGTCTTTTTTTTCTCATTTTCGGGGGAAAACCTTTTCAACGATGACGATCTAAATCTGCTCGTTATATTGGTATTACTATTACTAATAAATACAGTTTGGATTATTGATGATATCTATATACCTAGAATATTAACCAACTATAGCTAGATTTTGCATTGGAAATTGGATTTGAGAAAGTTAAGATATATTTCTTGATCGTGTGTTGTGTAAATTTTTGTTTTTATTGAAACAAGTGCAGGGGATTTATCAGAACGTGAAAAATGACAAATAATAGAAGTTCTGTTAGTATTTGTTCGTGTTATCGTTTATTTTTCTTTTCTAGTACAGTTTCTCATGAAACTGGAACCCATTGCGAAATTTTCATGAGGATTTACCAAACTCTCGTACAAAACGATGACAGGTGTCAGTTTACGGTTTTCGTGACAAGCTCATAATTTTAAAAAATGCTTTACTTGCGCAGGATTTGTATTCATATATAGATACAGATATATATATATAGTATAGTATATTTGCTACGTGTTTCCTTTTAACCGTGAAATAAACGTGCAAATATACCTTATATGTTATATCTGGGGAAAATTTTTGAATGGCAATAAATAAGCTTTTTCTCTCTTTATAGAAAATCATGAATTATTTTAATGTGACCTGTTTTGTTTATATATTTTTTTTGTGAATTGTTTTTGTAGGGAAAAAATTTCTAATTAAAAAACAAAAACGATTTATCAAGTGAAACAGGTCGAGAATTAAAGCGGGAAACGAAAATGCTAGGCTTGTATTTGTATTCTTCTCAAACGACGAACATTTATAAGACCACCCCCTAAACATTCTATTCAACGTTGGAGACACATTACCTATTGTTGTCCTTAATAAAGGTAACTTAATGTCTTACATCACTGATTTTACTTTGGTACTTTACTGCTAAGATAGATATATGTAGGTACGTATAAGAAATGAAAAAAAAATGTTAAAAATGTAGGCGGTATAGTAAATTATAGTCATTCGGTCGCTTCTTCCGCAATTGATTCTATATAATACAATTTTTATTGTAAGTAAATAAGAAATCATGGTGGGTAAATAATGTGACAATAATGGAAATAAATTATTATTCAACATAATATTAATGTTGTTTGAATAAATTTAACTTAAAACAAACTACAAAATTCAAAACAATAAAAATACCCCCCTTATAGAACAAAATATGGAAATTCACTACACGACACCATTTTCCAATAAAAATAACAACAATGATAATAATAAAAATAATAGAATAAAGTTGTTTGATTAAGTCGATAAATTTGAAAATTTTTAGTAATACTCTAGCTACATGGTACTTCACTTAAATTCACTTTTTACGTTTCTATTTTATTTATCTTTATTAAGATTTACTATCGAAATTGTCGACTTATATGTGTATTTTCCATATAAACTTTTCACAGATCTAATTCTTTCAAAACCGTCTATTAAATAATAAAATTCGTGAAACTCTCTAATTGTGAATTAAAATGTTATTAAATTTAATTACAACCCCTATAATGTATTTGGTACGTTAAGGTGAAGACAGAATTATTTAAACCCTCGTTCTGGCGTTTATATTTGATTAAACAGTATTTCAATATGTTCAAAATGAAAGACAAATGTGATTCAACATTTCAGCAAACGTTTTCGATGTTTGTACAACTTGATTGCTGACTGCTTGATTCTACGTATATTTTATCATTTATCATCAACAAATTCTGAAAATTTGTCCTGAAATCGAACGATCAATTTGTGACAACGTTATTATAGTAATTGAATCAAAATGAATACTTTCCTTTTATCAATATATGAATATAAAACAGAAACGTTACTGGAGGAACGTTTATAAAACATACTTCTATAATAAAAAGACCATATTCATTTTTATTGTCGGTGATTTATTTTATTTGAATAGAGGGATGATGGTACAGGGTAGAGTTTTCCTTTAATTTTGCGGCTTGTCTCTCTACACCATTTAAAACTTATTGTATCATTATGTATATGTGGGAGGGCCCATTTATAAGACTGGACACACCTTGTCCAATAAAAAATAAATTTTTAGGGCGGTTAATGTATTCAAGGGTAGACTTTAACCATTTTAAGTGGTACATTAATGTTAAAATGTTTTATTAACAAAGGACAATAAAAACAAACAATTTAAAACCAAATTCCACGTTTACGTGATGATTTATTCCAACATAATGGTTGGTTATATATAATATAAAAGTCACTATTTTATTTTGTGACTGTTATTTTTCTTTAATTTTTCTTCTTCTTCTTTATATATAACAATAATATTTTTTCTCTACTTTATTTAAATTACACCAACCACTATGTTGACAATAATATATATGAAAAAGCTAGTTTAAATAAAAAAAAAACTTTGGTTTTAGTAAAATTGAATTTGAATGTCTTGTTGGATAATATTTGAATAAACCCAAATTGGTCTTTGAAGTTGTTTCGAACTTTTCGTCCTCACAAATGCCTGAAAATCACCAGAATCTTTAGTTTGTTTTTTCGACTTAAAGGCAAACCAAAACAGAGAGGAAATCCAGAAGTAAACAGCTATACTGAAGTTATTATTTGAAACAGTGAATTTACAAGAGAGGATCCCGGAAACAACAATTTAAATTTTAAATAAATAACACGAACGAAAAAGACATTTCAAATTATAAAATTCCACACAAAAACATGGAATTTTACTCGAAATCGTCTATATTTTTAAGTAAATATTTGCAGAAAAGCACATCCCTTACTAATATATTCCATCTTTTTGTATAATACACTCAATGCATATTTGAATTAAGTTTCATGGCTGGGGACTGTGTTACAAAACTTAGAAATCCTACACTATGCAACTTTAATTAACTTTTTTCGTTCTATCTTTTATTCGTATTTTATTTTAGCACCCCTGTTACGTTCTGTTTTGGCCAAGTGCCAACAGGTTTCTAGTACTGTTTCTCTTAAAATTTATCCTGTTAAATTGATCATAATTTTTTTTTTTAATCTTACGGGAAAATTACGTTAATGACTGTTGTTAAATCTAGATGCAAACGCTATCATCAATTGTAGCCTTCAGTTTGATAGTTAAGTATTCAAGATTACTTTGGGGTTGATTTACATTGATTACAATGAATAAAAATGTAATAACTTCAATTTGAATAAATTTTTTAGTTTTAATCAGAAAGTAGAAGAATACTGAATAAAATAAAAATAAATCAATTTTTCTAATTAACACTGTGTTATAGTGAAAATAAATTTAGAAATTAAGAATTATATTTAAAATGTAGGACATAGATCATTGATGTTTTCAAATATTGATTGGACGATTTGTTGAAAGTCGTAAATAACTAGGGTATTCTTAAGTTAGATCGCCCTCTACACTACCACCCCCACTGTTTCATCTAAACACCTATACAACACCGACACCTACATATATCTAGATAGGTATAATATTACTTTAACTGTTGACTATATTTTCAACCCGTTTCTAACTGATTTATTCATTATAATCACATTTGAAAAAGTTTGAAAATTTTAACAAGACAACAAATACTATTCTTGTTAACAAAAGACCTCCATAGATGTGCAGGCTATTTAAGGATGTGGCAAAAAGAGAAATTGAAACTAACAAGACGAATAATTCTACTTTTCAACTATATTTTCCCATGTTTTTGCGTAAATATTTGTTTACAATATTTGTATAACACATCCATATAGATTTAATTAGAGAAAAGACAATTTTGGTATATTTTTAAATAAATAAATAGTAGCAAAAGTAATAAGTTTAGTAGTATTCGTAAAAAGTCCAAGTTTTCTCTTTGTTGTTATTGTTATATGTTTCCTTTCTAATCAATCAATGTTAATTTTAATTAAATGTTAAATAGAGACGTCGGTTCGAAGTAGAAAAAAATATAGGGCTGCAAAAAGTAAGGCATACATATCCTTTAAAGGGTTTTGAAGCAAACACTTGATCGTCTTTTGACATGTTTACTGTGTGTTACGTATACAAGAAGATTAATTATTCCATTATTGTCCATGTGTTTTTCTGTAACAGTGGCACTAGTGGTAAATGAATGCTAAGTAAATCAATATTTAAGACGAAAGAAGTATATTTATAAATAAAATATTATAAGAAATATTCAATTTTTTTCAAAAAACTTTTGCTATTAGAGCTTTCAATTTATTTCAGCCCGCTGGCATCGTTTACTGAAACTTTAAATGTGGGCTAACTTGTAATCGTTTATTAATTTCAACTATTGGCTTCAATTTTGAAAATTCTTATAAATATAGTATTATTGTTCAACAAAATTTTTAATGAGATCTATTTAGATGAATTGTTGGAAATGATTTGATTAGTGGAAAATCGAAGATAATTTATTTATATATTTTCTCACACAACATGGGAAGTAGGTAATCAATAAATCGTATTGGAATTATTGAAAATGTATAAACCAGCTCAGATAAATACGCATAATTTATTTATAATCGCTGTCATTGTTTAATTTCCATTATGGGGCCCGACTACAATACATAATAAATTAAAACAGCGTAAATGTTTGTGCGAGAAGTAGCTAATTTCATGAGGGAGGGAAAAACGTACGGAAACCAACGAATCATATAATAATAATAATAATTGTAATTTGTAATCTTCATATTTATGTATAATACATTTGTTAAATTTGTAATACGGAAATATATTATATAGACTGAAATTGTATGAAAGATGACATACCCACCTACGCAATCTACATATGCTAACACATAGAGTTGGTTCTAAGTGAGTTTTCGTGTATGAATAAAATTTTGTTTGTTACTTTCAACTGGTATTTTTATGGATTCGTTTTAAGAAAATATCAAACTTATGCAATTTCATATAAATCTCTTTTGAAATTCTCGTTTTTTTAACTGTTAAACTGTTATATTTTCATTTATTCTATTTTCGCTTTTCTTTTTTGGTATTTTCTTTAGAATTAATTATATTTTTCGTCAACATTTTCGATAAATTTTTCGTTCCATAAAGCACACGGACAATTTTCTATTGTGTTAAAGGTCATAGAAAGTCATCTTTGTTGGAAATCGTTCAAAGCTACGTTGTGTATGTTGTGGTATACCGCATCTAGATAAAGGTGACAACCACTGAACACTTATTGAAAGCTCTATTTTCTAGCACCGAACTCTTTGTAGTGGAATTTCGTTTCTTTTCTTTATATGCAGTCAGTAGGAAAAACTACAAGATTTTACAGGCAGAAACCTAGTTGATAGCGATCCTTAAATAATTGTATTTTTGTAAAAATTTGTTTGTTTCATGTCAGTTAAACTTTAGCATATAAAAATAAACTACCTACTGTTTTCAACCCTTTAAACTTTTTGTGAATTGCTAAAGTTAAGAACAAATCGTCGTAATAAGACTTAAATTAATTTTTTATGTATTTGGAAATGTACTGTGTCGAAATTGAGAGAAATCTTCAGCAACCCTTCAGTGAAATTCGGGCCAATTAAAAAATAAGATTTTGTTGAACAGAGAAACGAGAGAAGAGGAAGAATTTTTTTTTTCAAGAAATACTTAGTTGAACGAAGTTTTCTATGTTGAAACATCAAAGCCTACATTTATTCCATAAATCACTGTAGGTCTGTGTAGTAAGACATCCCTTGGACGGGCGGACAACTTATCTGCGTAGATGTATCTATCAGGAATATCCACCTACATATAAATATCTATTTGTAGGAAAATTTCAACAAATAAATATCGTACAATTATATCAAAATCGGTTTCTTTACTAATTTATTACAAACTGCTGAATTAATTAGTGTGTACTGTTATAGTGTGTTGACGACGCAACAGTAATACTGTTAAATCATTCATATTCGGCTTTTTGTAATTGCTATTTTGTTCATTTTTCTGTACTAATTTCAACAGTTTGAAATTATTTCTATCGTTGTATAAGTACGTCGATTATCAACTGGTTTGTAAATGTCTTGTAATTATTACATCCAGTTATTAAATGATAGATAAAAGGTATAGCTGAGATGAAATATGTGCTACCACAGCTTCATTTGATTGTATTCTGTGTTGTCTAAGCTGTTAAAATGTTTGATAAATTTACATGAATTCTGTAATCTTAAAACAATTTTTCGAATTTTTTTTTCAAAACTTGGTTACTTCTGTTCTGGACGTATATGTCTTTTCCATCTAGATACAGATTTTACGAGTGCCGTAGTACAGAGTAGAAACTTAGTCATGTGAGCCGATCCTTGTAAACATTTATGAAAAGTGTAGAACAGTTTCTATAATAAAAAAAACTAGTAGACATTGCAGCAGATCTAACCGACAAAGGTATGTGAAATTATGGAAAATGGGATACATAGACAACATCATACTACTACTACTAGTAGAACTGAAAGACTTTTTGTTTAAATAATAAACTGTACATCAAAGAGGAGGTGGGTGTTAGTCGTGGAATATCAGACCTCAAGGGGAGTGTCAAATTCAACCCGCATGTTTGAGTGAACAAACCCAAAACAGACGAAAATGTATAGCATCCTTCTCCTCCTCTAGTATACTCACTCGTCATTTTTTCTGTCTCAACAACATCGTGAACATTTTACTTAAAATACATAATTTTTTATCCACCCCTCAATTCTATCTTCACTCGATTTACGACAAATCGAGTGAATTTTCCCCATATGAAGAAGACTCAATAAAGATTTTACACATCAAATAATTTTCTTCCATCTGAATAATATTAATATAAAATAGATTTTTCGTTTTATTATTTATCGTATGGTCAAATTGTCGAATGGTTTTGATATCATTTCAGTTTCTGTAAGATTAAATTGATTTAAGGATGTCTAGACTATCTGTAATTCCATCTAATTTCGCAACTAAGAAGTTCACAGT
>JAZBHA010000986.1:10749-34477 GCA_037464855.1 Iselma pallidipennis | reverse complement strand
GTCAGAAAATTTTACTACTAATAGATGTGCAAAAGTGGGCGGTAGGGATAAAAAGGTTGACTACCCCTGGTTTAAATGATTGATAGGAATAACAGCAATTTAATGAAAATCCAATAGCTGGTACCATAATATAAAAAAAAATATATAATAAAAAGAAAGAGCGGCTTAGACATATTGTGTAATAGCTGTTCTGTTTGATATGGTCAGAGTGATCCCATAACCTCACTCTCTTGTTGTATAATATATTGGAAAAGAGTGTTTTTAATGATTATTTCAACCAATGTTTGATGTTCGACTAAGACAATCGTGAAGAATTTTGGTAGGTTTGTTGTAAACATTATTGTTGATGAACCATGTTGATTTATGTCTAATAAATTCCAGCCTTGAAAAAGTTTTCGAAAGAAGACGAAACATCGGCAATTCTCTAAATAAATTGTCGTTTTCTTTATACCCAACGAATCCAATAAAACACAAACTTAAGTTAAAAAAACTGGGAAATAAAATCGACACAAAATAGATGACTTGGTTTCAACAAATTGAAAGGTGGCATTACGGATGATACGTTAGACAGAGGTTTTTCTAGCTTTCGTAAAAGAATTGAGCGCACTTTGAAAATGTTTATCATTGACCCCTGCAATTATATCATTTTTTAACATTGATACACTAACCTAGTAATCCTTTCTCTATTACCTGCACTTAAAATCGGTTTTTTATCTATATGCGTTTAAAAATAATAGTCGATTAGTTTCAGCAACATTCAATATTTTATAACAGAATTTACTAAGGTCATACAGTTGTTTTATAAATATTAGTTTTATATTTACGACCAGACATAATGCATTCACGAGTTTGTCCTTTTTTATTTATTCTATTATCTTTATTAACTCATTTAATGTATGTGTAATACTGAACACTGTTTTTCAAATCTACTAATTAGAAACAAGATTTTATACACATTTTTACATTATTATGATGTGCTGACAGAGCGAAAAAGGGAAATTCACCGGAAATACACATACTCGCGAAACAGAAACCACATTTGCGAGCAAAACACTCCAATGAAAGACAGTCACGACACGTTCGGTCAATGGTTCATGTGGCGGAAGCTTCAGACCCCAATCGCCGTCAGACGTACACACCTGTACTTAACACAAACAACTGTGATCGTCAGACGTACACACCTGTGCTCAGCACAAACAATTGTGATCGTCAGACGGAGACACCTGTACTTAGCACAAACAATCGTTACCGCCAGACGTACACAACTGTACCTAACACGAACAATTGTGAAGATCGCGTTAGACAATTAGAGAACCTTGTTAATGAATTACTCCAAGAAAGAACGTCTCAGACGTACACACCTGTACCCAACATAAACAATTGTGAAGATCGCGTTAGACAATTAGAAAATCTCGTTAATGAATTACTTCGAGAAAGGACGTCTACAGGTACACTTCATAACAGAGTAAGTGTGCATGCAGATTGCATACCGGAATTTTCGCCGGAGAACCCCAATTTATCGGCAGCCAAATGGTTACATAAGATCGAACAATTAGCTGAAATTAATAGATGGGACGATACGGTAAAAATTTACCACTTGCAATCTAGATTCGCTGGAATAGCCAGAAGCTGGTATACAAATTTACCAACGTACAACCGCAGTTGGTCTGAGTGGAAATCGCTAGTTGCGAAAACCTTTCCCGAACATCATGATCTCGCGGTAACCTTAAAAAAATTGATTGCACGAGTCAAGTTATCAAACGAAACGATGACTGAATATTATTTCGCAAAATTGCAATTACTCCAAGCATGCGAAATAGCTGGGAAAAATGCAGTTTCGTTGCTGATAGACGGGCTAGGCGATCCCACCTTGCAAACGGGAGCAAGGGCAGGTCGCTTTGCTACTCCAGAAGCACTATACGAAGAATATTTATCGACCGTCAACAAATATACCAACGAAAAACAAAAAACGCTGTTTGAACGCGAACGTCAACGACCAGACAATCGTACAGGGAACCAACGTCCGGATGGTAGCGTCTCTAAAAGCGCGCGCCAAGAATCAAAATGTTACAATTGCCGCTCAAAAGGTCACATTGCGAAACACATAGAGTGCAAATCGTGTAACCGCCTGGGCCACGAAACGGCCCAATGCCATCGTTAAAGCCGTCAAGTGAAACCAAAAAACCAGTCGACCTTAGCAATAAAAGAGCATTCCTCAAACAAAGAACATCAGTACCATAACAATTATTTTGTAGATTGTTTGGTAAATGGTATCGTCGCACATGGTTATGTGGACACAGGTAGTGGGGCCGTAACCTTAAGGCAATCCAACGCGAAGACGCTAAACATTGCGGTACGACCAACAAAAACAATACTAACAGGGTACGGTGGCGGCAAGTTCACGGCCCTCGAAGAAGCTACCATTACACTGCAAGTGGGTCAGGCTAAGACTAACGTCAATGCCTTGATTGTACCTGACGACACTCAAGGTGTAACGGTCATTATTGGTCAACCGTTTATTAATCACCCCAACGTTTCGCTGGTGGTACACAATAATACAGTACGTTTACTCGAAGCCAATCTGAAGGTCCTACAAGGTATTGACGAGTTACTACACAAGAAAGTGCCCTTGTGGGCAATGTCAACCACTGTTATTCCCCCATACCACATTGGACACGTGAAGATCTCCTCGAATATCGAAATAGGTGACGTCTTCATCGAACGGAGCGTACGATCATGGAACAACATTTCATATTACATTCTATAGTTGATTTTTCTAGAATTGATATATATTGGTAATTGTATAATGGTTAAAATTGTTTATATACTCTATATGTTGGTTTTATGTTGACATTTCTCTTGAATTGAAATACTGACTATTCACCTGATGATGGCTTGATAGCCGAAACCGGTTGTGTAAATAAAAAACATTGAATACAAGGAAGGAGTAACCATTCTATCTAATATTGAACCACAATAATATCCTTGTTTATGGCAAACAATGAATAATATTAAAAAATATGTTAATATAGAAATTAAACAGCGATTAATTCACAATTCGGGTTCAACGATGTCAATATATGCCATTCCAGAAGTCACTGCAAAAGAATTGTCTTGGTGTTTACTCCTGTGAAGGTAGGTTAGCTTCTGGTGAACAGAGCGCGCTAGAGAGTCCTTTATTAACATGCGTAATGTAGTTAATGTTCAACGTGGTATTGTAAGCTGGACATAACATGTCTGTTTAATATATTATTATAATAATAATACTGGGTGTATTATTGAAGACGCTCCTGGTGTACATTTACAACCCCTAAAGATATTTAAGTGGAATTCAGGTATTGTGGTATTTCACCTTTCAACAGAAATGTCTTCAGTGGCCATGACTTCCTTATTCTTACGTTATCAACAGAAAAATTAAATAGATAGAGTAAACGATACAATCCTAATTCGCTTTGATCTTCAAAAAATTCTTTCAACGCCACTCCCTCCTACGAAGAAAGTATGTTATTTGAAACAATTATATTGTTGAGAGAAGAAATCGAAGAAGAGCTGGTATTATAGCTTGTGATCTGTTTTTGAATATACACGAGGATCGTTTATGCATCTGCAAGCTATGAGGAACCTCATATGCACCCGCCCTCGGGCTCAACAAAGGAAACGTTGCATATTTTTCTTAACTGCTGGAAGCAGAGTATTTTTATACGTAGTGATATTTTTTATTTATTTATACATAGTGATCACAAGTATGCTGCTGATACGGTGTATGATGCAGACGAAACAGAGCTTTCGATTGCTCAGATCAAGGTTCCTTGCGTCACAGGAGAAAAAGGAAAGAGATAAATAGTAGCACTACCTTCCGCTGAACGAGACTCTACCATAACTATCACTGCTTGCATAAGTGGTTGGGTTCACAATAATATTTTTGCTGCATGGTTTACACACTTTTTTGAAAAGATCTCTCCATCCAAACAACACTAAATATTTAGAAGGAACTATAAGTAATCGTTCCACAGTCCAGACAAAATCATTTTTAATACCGTCAGCTGGCATGTATCCCTGTGGGATTTTCTGATTTGTCGTGAACTGTATTTCCTATTTTGCAGTTACTTTCTTAATAATATGTTGGACAAGGCTATGTACAGGAGAATTCCCAAAAAATTAGTAGCAACTTCCAGCAAAGCGGTTACAGATATGCATTGGCATGGTAAACGAGTTTCCAGCACCGGGTTTATGTTATACCTCCTGGTGAAAGGGTTGTGGATTTCTACCACAAAGTGAGTGTGTTATTACGTAAACATCTTCCTGTGTATCTGCAATCATCATTGATTATGCCTGATGACAACGAAAAATACAATGTTTATTAAGATCATCGACCGTTGCGCCTGTATGCACATTACATTATAGGCGCATTCTGGTCCGTAAGCGACATGTTAACTTGATCCTGTAGTTGGTCGTAGAACTGGTTTTCGTTATGTTACAACAGTGATTCTCATTGCTAAGTACATCGTATCATTATACTGAGCGACTGGAGTGGTTAAGAGTTCGCATAATTTCCATTCGAGTATTTTCTTGTTATTGGGATGCGTATATGGATTACAATATCTTCTTCAACCAATAAGTCGTCTGCTATTTCTTGGTTACCTAGAAAGTCTGCTGAAATAGGAGTTAAAAAGATCCTCGTGGAGGACACGTTTGTCTTTGGTGATTCGCTGACGAAGAGTATTA
This sequence comes from Iselma pallidipennis, assembly GCA_037464855.1. Lineage (NCBI taxonomy): Eukaryota > Metazoa > Arthropoda > Insecta > Coleoptera > Meloidae > Iselma > Iselma pallidipennis. Next base: position 29,752 of record JAZBHA010000986.1, on the reverse strand, counting down.
TAATGTGTGTTTGTTTTTGATGTGTTTTCATTTTTTTTTTTAATTATACTTGACGTCTCGTGAGTAAGTCTGAAAATTTTGAGAGTTAGCAGTAAAGGTTTGCAAAGCGTGTTTTAATACTTGATTTATTCGCTGAATTTGGGATTGCTACTGTAAGTTTGCTAATTTATCTAAATCTCGTTGAGTGGCTGCTCCACAGCACCATCTACGGATGCTACCATGGTTTCTGTCTATCTGTGCACATTTTTGTTCAAGTTAATTAATGCTTTCCTTCTGTACTGGTGTTTTATTAGTACAATACATGCGCAAAGGTAGCTACAATTGCGTCATTCACAGTTGCTGAAACTTCAATTAAACGTAATAAGTCGTTTCAAGATGTAGAAGCCTTCATCACAGCTGATGAAATATTATTTCAAAATTTTAAGAATAAATCAGAAATAATGCGTAGATCAGAAGAAACCAGCCGAAACCTTGAAGAAATTCTGCATGAAAACATAAGCAAGTGCAATTTTTTGTCACTACAATTTGACGAATCTACTGATTACACTGGTACATACTGCACAACTATGTATTTTTATTCGAAGGGTTTTTGACGATATGTCGGCAACATTAGAATTATTAACCATGATTCCAATTCAAGGACGAACAAGAGGTCAAGATGTCTATGATTTGTTTAAAAATTATATTGGACGTACCAGTTTTCCAATTCATAAATTAGTGTCAATAGCAACAGGCCTGCAAAACGATGAAGATATACCAAGTTTTGTGGACTATCATTGCATCATTCATCGGCAGGTCTTGTGTTCGAAAGTACTAAAGTTCAATCATGTTCTGAATGTTGCCATCAAAATTGTTAATTCAATAAGATCGAAAAGCTTGCTGCGTCGTCAATTTCGGGCTTTGCTAAATGGATACGAGTGTGAGCATAGTGAATTGTTGTTACATACTGGCGTAAGATGGTTAAGCCGCGGCAAATTTTTAGTAAGGTTCAGAGAACTTTTTCCACAAATTTTTTCGTTTTTGGAAAATAGAAATGATGCACATCCAGAATTGAGTGATGAAGAATGACATCTTGACCACGCCTTTTTCTGTGACTTTACAGAAAAACTAAATAACCTAAACTTACAATTACAATTAAAAATTAAAAAATCATTGATATGATAAGCTCCTTAAAATCATTCAAGGAAGAATTAAACATGCTTGAAATACGATTCAAGCGGTGCGAATTGAAACATTTTTAAAATTCAATGAACGAATTTGAGGTAAGATTTGTAAAATTTAGTAAGCTCGAAGATATCGCTACTTTTTTATCATATTCCATCGATAATTGTTTTTGGAAGCTGATCGACAAAAGTAAATATCCAAATATCGTTGCTTATTAACAAAAAAAGATTTGCACTATATAGCTAATAAAAACAATCTGATTGGTCGAAGGCATAAAAAAGATTTCAGAGCAGTTGAGCTCAAAATATCCGAATGGAAATGTGATAACAACAAACAATTGCTAATTTTTAAAAATCCTGGAGAAATTTATGTTGGGTTAAAGAGCGAGGACTTTTTATTTGCTCATCTGACAGAAGAAATGCGGTACATGCTTCAAACTTACGGTAACACAGTTATACATATGTATGGATGGTATCCATTGTACCAATCCATACAATAGAGTATTTGACTACAATGAAAATATAGATCAAACTGTTGTTAGCTTAATAGTAAACATTTTTTTAAGCCAAATTAGCCAATACATTATTTTCAAATATGTATGATTTTTATAAGAAATCATTAATAAAATAATTAAATTTTCATGTTTGATCACGTGATTGAAAACGCACGAGATTGGCTGAGTCTGGGGTGACGTCACCAACTTGTTTACAGTAAATGTCAGTCGGAGTTTTGAACGGTGAATCAGTGTTTTTTCTTCGTTTTTACTTCTTGGCCGTTGTGACGAACCGTTTTTCGGCACCCCACTGTACTAGTTGATCGGACGGTGGTGGGGAGTCACGTCTAAGCGGAACGCCACTGGGCAAGCATCGCGCTGCCAGTGCGTGCTCCCACCACGCCAGCCTAGTAGAGTGGGGGGCCGAAATCGGATATAAAAGGCGGTGTGCGCTAGTCACATCAACCATTCCTCTCCCAGACCTCCTTTAGGAAGCTCGTTGGCAACCGAAGGATCTCCGCTCCAGTGATTGGTTATATCCACCTGGCATATTGTTCCCCCTTTGTGGAAGGCTTGTTGGCCGCCGAGGGTTTGTGAATCAGTTGTATTTTCCAATTGTTGTATGAGAGAGCTCTGTCTGTGAAGCTTGTGGCTTTCAGCAGAGGTGTGAATCGTTGCTGTGTTTAACTGCTGCGGCTTTGAGGCGGCCAGTTCTACGCTTTTGTTTGATCCTTCACAGTGGCTAGTTGGCGGCTGGAGGAAGTACGTTCTACCGAAAGATTGTTGTCCGTCGAGGAGCTCGTTGGCTACCGGACGTGTATGATAATCTCTGTACGTTGTGTAAATAGTTTATAAATAGTAATTAAGTACTTGTTAGCATTAAGTATTTCTTTTATTATTTGTTTGGGTACCTGAAAGAGAGCGTGTGTCTCGTTCAGGGGTGTGTAAATATAGTATTTTTCACCATAGCTTTTGTTTTTGTCTCACCACTTGGTGAGTGGCGCCCGAGATTGTTTTGCCGACTCCCTAATAGTGTGAACCCGTTTCTCTAGCCAGCTTCCCCCGGGCCATTCTGGTCTCGGCCAGAAAACACGTCACACCGTTCGTGTCCTATTGTTTTCCTATATCGTGCATTGTTGTTTTATTGTTTTTTAAAAATCAAAAATCATAATAATCCGTGTCTAATCGGTTTACTAACATTCTGCCAATTTGGTCTTTGTAAGAATTATCTAGTTTCATACAACAACATAAACTAACTTTTAATTTCTGTTTCATATTGCAGATTTCGCAATTTGTTTGTTGTTGAATTTAGTTTGTATGTTTTTTACACATTGATATAATCACATAACTCGCTGTTATCCAACAGCATATATTGAGTAAGTTTTGTTGTTAAAGTACGATGGAGAGCAACTTCGTTAAAGCTGATAGTTGAAACCACCCTAGAATAGACGCAATTATGGTCGGACTATTTTTTAAAAACAACCCGGATTTTCACGCTGCCGAGTTAAAAAACGTGAAAACAGCGCTGTAAGTATTACCCTAAATATTATAAAATATACTTTTGAATAATTAAATAGATTAGAAAAAGCCTAAAAAGGTTGTAAACATTTTAGGTTATGTTAATAATTGACCATTCGATGCTTTAAACATGCAAAAAATACACTATGATTTCTCCATTTTTACAGGTCCTCAAGAGAATCTTACGGAGATGATGCTGTTGGTTATGTACAACTATTGCGTCAATCCGGGATTTGCACAATAAAATGTAGAATGTGCCCTGAACACAAAGTAAGAGCTAAATGTTATTCTGTGACTCTTGTGGTTGATGAAAACAATAGTCATATCATAAGTTGCCAGTGTCATGACTGTGCAGCTTCAGCTGGAGGCTGTAAGCATGCAGTGGCCTTTTTAATGTGGGTCCATAGGCGCAGTGAAGAACCTTCTTGCACTTCAATTGAGTGCTACTGGAAAAAACCTACATTATCCCAAGTCGGCACAAGTTTGAAGTATACTACTGTGGACCAACTAATTAAAAAAAGAACTGTATGTTACAGTACTCATAATGCACTTTTCTCAGAATTTCATCAAGAGGCAAAAAAAAGGAAAATTATGAATTGTGAACTTCTGAAATATCAACCTGATTATGTACATACAGATATTAAATGATTTTCATTGCACTATTTTATCCTACAAGAACATAATAATGCTAATAATGATGTTAACAAACTGCTGGATTTGCTGAAGGAACAGCTAGATGAAAATAATATCTTTAATTGAGCAGGCAACAAGGACACAGAGTAAGAGCCATCTGTGGTATGAACTCAGATATGGCCGAATAACGGCCTCAAAGGCATATGAAGTCAGTCGCTGTAAAACTACAGATGGAACGCTAGTAGCTGCACTCATGGGGGCCAAGACACCAGATACGAAAGCCATGCAAAGGGGCAGAATTTTAGAAATTTCGGTCCGTCAAACCGTTGAAGGCCTGTTGAAAAAAAAAAGTCCTGTGGACTTTTCCTTTCCAAAGAATACCCCATGATTGCAGCTACTCCTGATGGAATAATGAAGAATGCCATCATAGAGATAATGTGTCCAACAAGTGATACTACAAAAAATAATTATATTGAGAATGGGGAGATTACTCCAAAATACTTGGCACAGGTACAGCTACAAATGTACACAAGTAAAATGGACAAATGTTATTTTTGTGTAGCTCATCCAGATTTTGAAACATCACATCATGTCGACATCACTTTAATAGCATATGACAGAGAATATGTAAGTGAGCTGTTAAAATCATTGTCAATATTTTGGATAAATCATATTTATCCATTATTGTCTCGTACAATTGATATGTAATTTTCTTACATAGTATGTACACATTTAGGGGGAGTCCGGGAGACTTGAACCACTTTTTATAAAACTAAACATATTTCCTCTTGTAATCAATATAAATAAATAAAATTGATGTCAAAACAAAGCATGGCTACATAGCTACAAAAAATAAATTCCATACTTTTCTAGATTAATAACCAAAAGTACTGCGTTCATTTTTGTAAAAGTTGAAAAGTGGCTCAAATCTCCCTCATGGGTGGGAGACTTGAACCAGGGAGGCGGGAGACATGACCATACCAAAGGAAATCAGGAATATAAGTAATAAAAATGTAATTTCAAATGTTTTATTTAAAAAGCCTCAGAAATATTAATTGTAGGAACAAATACTGGTGTCTGAATAGATTTTCAACAATATATCCGCATTTTTTAAATAATTATTGCTCTGTCTACAATTTGTCATATTTTTAAGCTAAATGCTATGAAAACAGGTTTTAAATCAACTCAACATTAACATTTCACTTTAAAAAAACAAAAATCAGTTTGCTTGGAACTACAATACAAAAATTAAGATTTAGTCTCTTACACTGGTAGGTATAATAATGTTTTAACCACTGTTCAAGTCTCCCTCTAGAGAGTGGTTCAAGTGTCCCACCCGCTACCACTTCGAGTTTGTTGAATTATAGAAAAAAAAGTAAACTATTTTTAGATAAAACTGTTAATATTCCATGAAACTACATAGATTTGAAACATAGTTGAGAATATACTATATAGATACCTCACAATTTAAATAAATCACGAGCAAATAACTAAACAGATTTTTTTCTACTTTTTGCGCGTCAAAACACGTTTCCGTCAACCCCAACGTAATCGCGGAACGCAGTGTTGTCAAGGGGGTGAGTATATGGCAAGGTAGTACACCTTAGATTCAAGTATCGTGCCAGTAGAGCAAAATTTGACAAAGATATTTGCGGTGGCTCATGTCTCCCCCCTGGTCAAGTCTCCCGGTCTCCCCTACTAACTAACCTCAAATATAGTAAATATAATGTAAAAAGAAGATTATTACGAAAATATAATATAAAATCATTATTTGTGTAAGAAATATATGATAATAGAATTGTTTACTTACATTAAAGTGATCTTCACACATGAAAGCATTAGTACTTGCTGCTATATCTTTCGGGTTTCCACGAGCGAGCATTAACCACTTTTTCCGAACCTTAGTGTTCTTTGGAATGGACACAAACATTTTTTCCGGTGTTTTAATAGATGTGTTAGTACATTGTGGTACTACACACCATTTATAACCCATTTTGTAACGGTAAAGTTTTCAAAGTTATCTTCAAGCGTACTACAATGAAATAGAAGTGTATAGAACGACTATTGGCCATATGGCCTTTGTATAAAAATTGTTACAGGTATGCAGGCTGCCATGACAGATTGTCTATCTTTGTTCAACTAATCGCCCCACCCTTTACGTTGTTCATCCCTGTTTTTTTTGGGGCGCCCCAAAATTGATAGAAATGGGTATATATTGCTGTCGCACTTTGTTGTCCACTTTTTCAAAATAACAACAGATGTCGGAACACACCTGCTTCAGTATTAAAAGTTTATGTGGTTGCCTACCAATGTGCGTATAATAAAATATTTTATACGTATTTATAAATTTTAAATCAAATTTTGCTTTAATTTGAATTTTATTAAGATTTCTTATCTTAGTTATTCATAAGTTGTTCCGACAAGTTGTCGATTATTGCACAACTGCAGCATACTGCAATCACTTTTATTACATATTGCTTTAAACATTATTATCTATTAAGTAAGCCTACTCAAACAATATCCTTAATCTGTTTCAAATACAAATTGATTTTGAGTAAAACCGTCTAATTTGCATTTCCTCACGTATTTTATGCAACCAACAATATTTAGCAGGCTATTCTGTAAACAAACCCTCAACTGTAGATCTACAGCTTTGGTTGGTTTGAGTCTCAAATATCCAACATGTCTGCCGTCATACCTACATCAATTTTGGACAATAGTGAGCGTTCTCTTCACCTCTATTTCATTGGTCATTATGAAAACATAACCACACTTCACCAAATAAAGACATTCAATTTATATTTGACAACTCCCTCAAATCATTCATTGCGCAAGCGTGGAATTAGAACATTTACCCGAACGTCATCACACGTATGCGTCACACAGTCACCTACCCAAGTAACAGTTTAAATGCTATCTAGTTTTTTACTAATTTTAAAGAAGTTTCAATGTGGCCACAAAGATGCTAAACTATTTTAACATGGTATCTAAATATGCAATTTTGATTCATTTGACAGTCAAAAGTTTGCTAAAAGCTGGTGACCTCATGACATCACTGACCTTCATGTATAGCGTTTTGGCGGGTTTTTTATTCATTTAAACTTTGATAGAGATTTTCACAGAAAATAAACAAATTCACAAAGAAATAATCAAATTGCAAATATATTATGCTATAATAAACAATTTGAGACATTTTGACGAAACCTGTCAAATACCCTATTATAAGTTAACCGCAATACTCGTATTAGACGATCAAAATATGGGCTATCCTGCAGCGTTTCTTATATCCAACAGAAAAGATAAAATTATCCAAGAAGTATTTCTAAGGGATATCAGGGATATCAAGTATTTCTAAGGGATATCAGTATTTCTAAGGGATCTCGATCAGGTCGCGACTTTTTCCGGATATATATCGGTGAATGACGTAACACTTTCCAGATTTCTTAATTGATAAAATATTAACGCCGATGGATATCTTAATTAAATATATTTCTGAGGAAATTGGAAAAAGTAACGTATCCACTATAGTCCCCGAGTACTTCATGACTGATGATTTTCAAAGTACAGGACTAATTTAGAAAACAAAGATGATGCTTTTAATGAAATAAAACAAAAAAGAATACGAAACTAAATATTATACATAAGTCAATAAAAGAAAAGGGCAGAGCGACCGTCGGCATTTTTGCTGTGTTAGCAGTGGTTGTGATACTGATATAAACCGAAAGTGGAAAAACAAATTAAATTAATATTAGAACAAAAAATCATTAGACCTAGCAACCCTCCATGGTCATCACCAATTTGGATAGTCCCCAAAAAGATAGACGCCTCTGGCAAAAAGAAACGGCGTATTGTTGTAGATTACCGAAAAGTAAACGATAAAGCAATCGACGATAGACATTCCTTACCAAACATAACCGACGTTTTAGATAAACTAGGTAGATGTAATTATTTTTCTACATTAGATTTCGCAAGCGGTTTTCACCAAATAGAAATGAACCCAGAAGATATTGCAAAAACGGCTTTTAACGTAGAAAACGGGCATTACGAGTATTTACGTATGCCATTCGGACTAAAGAACGCAACCGGCAACTTTTCAAAGACTTATGGATAACGTCCTACGAGGACTACAAAACGAAGTATGTTTAGTACGAGTATATCTCGACGACATAATCATCTATTCCACATCGTTACAAGAACATATAGTAAATTTAACAAAAGTATTCCAACGACTCCGAGAAACTAACTTTAAGATACAACTCGATAAATCCGAATTTTCAAAGAAAGAGGTGGCCTACCTTGGCCATATCGTAACACCCGATGGAGTAAAACCAAACCCTGACAAAATTCACGCGATACAAAATTACCCGATTCCAAAAACAACGAAAGAGATCAAAGCATTTTTAGGATTACTCGGATACTATCGGAAATTCATAAAAGATTTCGAGAAAACCATTGGCTAATTGCTTGAACAAGAACATAAAGTTAGAACATACACCACAATTTATTCAATGTTTTAAAACGTATAAAAACATATTAACAAATGAACCGATTTTACAATATCCAGATTTAACAAAACAATTTAATTTAACAACCGATGCCAGCAACTTCGCAATCGAAGCTGTACTATCGCAAGGTACAATAGGTAGCGATAAACCAGCTTATGCGTCCAGAACATTAAATGATTCTTAGCAAAATTATAGTACAATCGAGAAAGAACTCTTGGCAATCGTTTGGGCAACTAAATATTCCAGACCATACCTCTATGGCCGGAAATTTGAAATGATAACAGATCACAAACCATTACAATGGCTCATGTCACTGAAAGAACCAAATTTCAAGATTGGTTCGTTGGGGGTTAAAACTTGAAGAATTCGATTATGAAATTCAATATAAAAAAGGAAAACATAATATTAAAGCTGATGCATTACCTCGAGTCGAAATACATACAAAAGAGATTTTTAAATACATAGAAGAATTCAATAACACATTTGACCCATCACGAGAAAATGGTGAAAACGAATCAGTAATCGGTAATATTGACGAAAGTCCGAACATATCGGAAGTCACAGAAAATTCCCCAGAAAATGAACCAGACGAAGAAATGACAAACCATACAAGTCTTGAAAATCCTATACTAACGATACCCATATCGGAACGAACATAAAATAGTTACGGTCATCAATTAAAAATTACCTCCGTTTTACACTCACCAAAACCCGTAATAAAGGTACACGTTCTCCCTAACAAAGAAAGAATTCACGCGCAATTATCTTGTAAAAATATGAATACCGACGTAATTAAACTATTCAAAGATCACTTAAACCCAAAAGTAACATATGCTGTCTATTTTTCTAACGATACATACATACTACAAGTTTGCGAAATTATTAGTAGAACATTTAAATATAATTCTTATAAATTAGTTAAATGTAATATTATTCTAGAGCATATAAACAGTCCAGAGAGACAAACGGAAATCATAAGAAACTACCATGAAGGGAAAACAAACCACCGAGGAATAGTAGAAGCCCAAACCCGTATTAAACGCACTTACTATTGGCCGGGAATAAAAACAGATGAAACCAATTATATTAGTGATTGTAATATTAGTCAAATCAATAAATACGATCGAAACCCTCCAAATCAGAAACTAGTGGTTACTCCAACACCAGAAAAACCATTTGAAATCGTTCATATTAATACATTCACTGCACAAGGACAAAAATTTCCAACTAACATTGACACATTTTCAAAATATGCTCAAGCTTATCCTTTAATCGGAATTAATGCTTTAAACGTCGTTAAGGCACTATTAACGTTCATGGCACATCATGGAGTAGCCTTAACAATCGCACTGGACAATGGAACTGAATTCAAAAATAGTGTAGTCCAAGAATTCGCAACGACACACGGAATAAAGTTACATTATATTACGCCAAACAACCCTCAATCAAACGGCCCTATCGAACGTTTCCATTCAACTATAATCGAACATTTACGAATAATAGAAAATACACATAACCAACTCGATATATTAAGTCACATGATATATGCAATTTTAGGTTACAATCATTCAATTCATTCGGTAACAAAACAAAAACCAATTGACATAATTGACGGATACTTAGATACTAAAGATCCATTTGATATTAACCTCACAGAAAAGTTTACAAATAATTATATGCAACAACATAGAGATACGGTGAAACATCTATATAGCAAACTGAATGAGAAGATAACAAGCGACAAAAATACTACAATAGGAAATCATAATGAAAAGAGGCACGGACGAACCTCTTACTTACAAAACCAATACAAATGTGTATCGGAAAATAAAATCAAATAGAAATAAATTAAACCCACGGTTTAAAAAAGAGACTGTAATTGAAAATAAGGATATTACTATCAAAACCCCTGAAACAAATATTCATAAACAAACTCTAAAGAAACCATTCGTTAATTCCTTACAGATCAGTTCTGTCGACACTGGTAACCTGCCAGGAAGTAGCAATAACGAACATGGGAAGGAACCCCGGAATACTTCCTTTTAAAATAGGAGATGCAAAAATTGAGCCTCACACGCACACATTTCTACATTACTTCGATGTAGATCCCATAAGTATAGAAATAAGTACATTAGAAAATCAATATGTTAATATTACTAACGCTATGAATTACGGAATAAGTACTACCTACTTCGACGAATTACAAAACTTCAATCATGCACTAGAATACCAATTAATGGCTGCTAAACAGAAATTTAATTCGCTAAATCATAATAAACGAATTAAAAGAGGTCTCATCGACGGATTAGGTACAATAATAAAAAGCATATCGGGAAACTTAGACACAAACGATGCTATACGATACGATAATGTGTTTTTCTAAGTCCGTAAATACGTGGCGAGACTGAGTTATTTCTTATCAATTTTCTGTATTGTACGTCGGAAATATATTGGTGTTTCAATAATCTCTTGATAAGCTTGTTTGCTTTGTTAGTGATGACCGACATTTTTGACACCGTATTATTGAATCTGGGGTGTGACGTGGTATTGGCGAGGGTGTATGTCGATGACACTTTATTGGTAGTGCCTGATGAGTATGTGAATGATATCTTTAATCGGTTTAATTCAGTTCATCCAAAAATAAAGTTCACGATGGAGAAGAAAGTTAATGGTCAACTTCCTTTCCTCGATCTACTCCTGATTAAGCAAGAAGGTGGCATAATTACTGATTGGTACAGTCAGCCTTCAAGTTCGGAACGAGTGTTAAACTACTTGTCAAACCATAGCAATAATCAGAAGATTAACATCATCAGCAATTTGTTGTATCGATCCATTCAACTGAGTGATAAGTCTTTTCATAATGACAACATTAAGAGAGTTAGACGGATTCTTTTGAAAAATAACTATCCTAACAATCTAATCAGAAAGGTCATTAACAAGTTGTATATTAAAAATGATGATGGTTATAAAGTAAGAGAGACTATTAAGATGGATGGTCATACTGGTACGACCAAATTCTATAAATTTCCATATATTGGGTGGTATGCATAAAATCGAAGCAGATGCTTAAAGTACGGAGTAAAAGCAAAAGCATTTGCTACGTAGTATAAGGTCAAAGCAAAAGCATATGCTTTCGTATGAAACGCACCTTAATATTATAGGGTTTTTTGTAAAACATACTTGGTAGTAGTTAGAATTCAGAGTAACGACTGCATGCCTGTGTTGTATCCAGCAATCATTGTTAATATATTTTCAATAAAATAATTGATACAAAATAATCACAAGTTTCGAAAATTTATCCACACATAAATAAACACAAGTATCAATATTGGCGGGAGATATAAATTAATACTTGTTGATAAACTGTACATCCCCCAAACAGAATTAAATTTTGTATCTTTGTCTAGCATATATATTCACAACTATTACAATGAAATGGCAACGACACCTGCATCTTTTTTTGCATTTTTATTGTTTTAATCTGAAATCCATATTTTTAGTCATTGTGTGTATGTTTCAATATTCACTTCTCAAAATTTTTACGTGCAGTTAATTTTTCTTTAAGAACAAATTTCACCATGGAATCTTCGAACTCAGGTAAAGCTTCTCATTATTGCCCGACTTGCAAAACTCATATTTACAAAAAACAATCTAGCTTACAAAGACATTTTGGCACTCATAAACACATAGCTAATTCAACCCGCTCGCAACCTAAGGTCAGTAATACCGAATCTCGCAAGACAGAAGTTCCATCAACTAGTTCTGAAATTATAAGTAACCCCCAATTCTCAAATGACTTATGTACCGCCCTTGTTGCCGCCGACATTCCATTCAAATTAAATGAAACAACCCCACTTTCCGCAGGTTTTTAGAAAAGCATACTCTACATAAAGTTCCCGACGAATCCACCTTACGTAAAAATTATCTTCCAAAAGTTTTTGATAAGACAATGACACTAATACGCAACGAAATTGAAGACAAATATTTGTGGGTTGGGGTAGATGAGACAACAGACACAATGGGGAGGAATATCGGGCATGTTATTATAGGGACATTAGATGGTAGTTCTTCAAAATTTTTCCGGTTGAAAACGAAAAACAAGAAAGAATTTTACTGCTGGTTTCAGATAGTGCAGCTTATATGATAAAAACGGGCCAAATTTTGAATTCAAAATTTCCAAAAATGTTCCATTTAACTTGTTTAGCGCATGCCTTGCAGCGCATTTGTGAATTTGTTCGCGATGAATTTAAGATTGTCGATTCTTTAATCAGTGACGTTAAGACGATTTTTTTGAAAGCCCCTAGTAGAGTCCATTATTATAAAGAATTGTGTCCAAATTTGCTCTTACCACCTCAACCAGTCCTCATAAGATGGGGTACATGGATAAAAGCAGCCACTTTTTATTGTGAAAATTTTGAGTCAATAAAAAATGTCATTGTCGGTTTGGATAGAACATCCAAAAGTGTTATTTCGTCTAAATCATTAATTCAGAATTCTAACTTATACTCCGATCTACAATTTATTAATGAAAATTTTGGTAATATTCCACATATCTTCACCTTTTTAGAAAATCAACAGCTGCCACTATGTGAAACCTTTCATGCTTTCGACAACGTGGTAAAATGTTTAACAGATCCCGCGAAATTTCAAGGCGACTTTGGCACGCGTCTTCGAGTTAACATCCAAAAAATTCTCAATCGGAATCCAGGTTTTCATTCTTTAACGAAAATTGTAGTCACATCACGATCGTCACCTTTCCGTCCGCCATTGTTTGAGAAAAACGTGAAACGTGTTCTAGTAAACATTTATATTTAGTGTTAATAATAATCATAATAATAATAGTAATATTCATGGTTCTAATACATTGTTTGATTGTGACTTATTTATATTGAGAGCTAATAATAATAGTAATATTCTTGGTTCTAATACATTTTTTCATTGTGACTTACTTATATATTTAGTGCTAATAATAATCATAATAGTAATATATATACATCTGGCCACAATGTTTAACATTGTAGCAACGAATGAAAAAAAGGGTGTTTATTTCTCCGCAGTACCACATGAGTGGGAAATGAATGGTACATTATATTGGCCAGAACATTTGACACACGTAGAACGAGAAAAACTGAGACGAGATTGCTGTAATGTACCGGAGCCATCGTGGACCGTGTATCAGTGCATTTTAAAGTATCAGAATATTAGCGATTTCAAAGAAGCATTAGAAATCGAAAAGAAATTATCGCAGTGCTCTGATACAGACGCAGAAGAAGAGTAAGTACTGGTCTCCTAATCTTCAAGTGTTTTATATTTGTTGATATGATTATCCTGCTTTACCTTAATTACAACGTAATTTGGGTTTTAGAGACTAATCAGCATGTCAACAACCCGTAATTTATGTAACAGAAACAATTTATTCCAACTAGATGTCGCCGCAGACACAGCATGATGACATTGTAATTTTAAATACGCAAGCTATACAACAAAGTGAAGGTATATATGTTACGGTAAAAGTAGATATTGCGGCAAATGTACACATTTTCCGGTAAATGTGCACATTTGCCTCCTCGTTTGGGTAATGTGCATTCAACTAACATTTACAATTTCAAATAAGGGAAATGTACATTGAATTCACAATGACCATGTCGTTTTGGTAAATGTGAGCATACAAAATATTAAAGCGCAAGTGCTAGTAATGTGGTGCGCATGCGCACTTGTAGTGGTACGCGAACTACCGTTTCGGCTAGTTCAGTTACACATTTCGTGCAAGTGCTCTATCTATAATGTTAATGTTATTATGTTTATGTACCCTACAATAACTACATTACAAATTAATGCCATAGTACTGAAGATTTCTGGATATAATTTAAGATATTTAGAGAAATAAGACTCAGGTAAGTTAAAATTGTCATAATTATAGATTTAAAATTTTAATTTTTCTACAAAAAAAATATTTTTTCAGTTAGAATTTTTGAAAAACAATGGAACAAAAAGAAAAATTTAGAAACCAACTAGAACAGATTGTATCGCAAAAAAACAAAAATAATATTTATTTAAACCAACATCAGTATGGAAAAATTAAAAGAAAAGAATAAAAGTGATGTAGATTACCGCCGGCTGAAAAGATACGATATCCGATATATGTAATAGTGGTAGGGAAGGAAGAAAAATTAATAAGTCCATTAAAAGAAGGGGGTAGCATAAAATATTTTGCAACAATTGAAGAAACTTATGGAATTATACACGATGCTCATTTGGCAACTGGCCATGGTGGCCGAAACAGATTAGTGAAAGAAATTAATAACAAATACAACAACATTACTACTGAAGCAGTTATGTTGTATTTATCTTTATGTGAAGCATGTCAAAAAAAGGCAAAGGGCAAGAAAAAAGGAATTGTGATAAAACCAATTTTGACGAGTGAAATGAATTCTAGGTGTCAAGTGGATCTTATAGATTTACAGACACAACCAGATAATGAATTTAAATTTATTTTAAATTATCAAGATCATTTAACCAAATTTGTTGTACTGCGCCCACTAAAAACAAAAACATTTTCACTCTTTTGGGAGCCCCATCCATTCTCCAATGTTATAATGGTAGGGAGTTTGCAAATAAAATTATCCAAGAATTAGCAAATATGTGGGATGGTGTGAAAATAATACACGGGAAGCCTCGCCATTCCCAAAGCCAGGGCTCGATAGAGCGAGCGAATCAAGATGTTCAAAATATGCTTACAACCTGGCTTATCACTAACCAAACAACCAAGTGGTCAGAAGGTTTAAAATATGTTCAACTGATGAAAAATAAAGCTTTTCATGAGGGTATAAAGCAAACTCCATATGAAGCTTTATTCGGAACAAGAATGAAATTGGGTTTGAAAACATCAAATTTAGCTATGGAATCTGTTGAGCAGCTGGAAACAGAAGATGAGTTAGAGCAATTACTAGAAGGAGTACACACAGCCAATTCACCACATAGCAAAGTCGCAGAAAACGATGAATTTTCCATTGAAACGTTAGACATAATTTTGGATGATGGTTTATTATGCAACCAAATTGAAGATAAAGATGGAAGTTTTGAGTTAAATTCTGTTTTAAACGAGAAGAAAATTTTAATTGATAATGCTCGAAAGAAAGACAGGGAAATCAAAATGTGTAATCTTTCGAAAGAAAAATTTCCTGCTGCTGTGATTGGTGACAATGTTAGAGTTTCCATTCCAGACGTTGATCGTGGTAAAACGGATCCAAAAAATTTGATTTGCGTTGTCTTGTCTAGAGATGACAGGGAGTTTTAAAACAATCTTATTCTAGGCATGAATTCGCCATTTGCGAACAAAAGTTTATATCATACGAAGATGTTCCTCAAGATGTTGAGAAATCGGTAAGAGAAATTATAGGAATGCAGTCCCTTACTGGTGGACAAGGTTTTAAAAGATGCATCTGTAAAGGAACATGTTCCTCAAAAAAATGCAGTTGTAAAAATGCTGGAATATTATGTAATTCCAAGTGCCACAATAGCAATTCTTGCTCAAATAAATAAAACTTTTTTCATTATGAAATTTCTATATGTTCCTTTATAGTTTTATAAAATTTAACTGTTATAATAAAGAAAAGTATGTTATTATTATTATTTGTTTGATTCCCATCGTATTGGTCCTGAAAAACTAGGACAGAAATTGTATTTATGAATATTGGGATCATAACCTACGACATATTATATAATATGCAAAGAAAAGTATGTTTTGTTTGTCATTTACATTTTTTAATTAAAATAATTTTCGTTATTAAAGCCTTTTGTATTATGTTTATTTAAATAAATATTTTTTTACTGCAACAACATTTTTAATTTATTTGTATTCCAACTTTTCTTAAAACATGAAGGTAAGAGTATACATTTACCAAAACGTGAAGGCAAGAGTACACATTTGCCGGGAAATGTACATATACATTATATTCAGTTCACATATACCTAACTTTTTGGGAAATGTACACATTTTACGGTAGAAGTGTACATTTCTCAAGAGTGTACATTTACCGTAACATATACAAATTAAATTTTATGCAGCTCATTTTCTGCTTCATTGCCCAAAATTTCTATTATGTTAAACAAATATTCACTATTCTAGGGACAGAATTAGCGTCTGCTGAAATATCGGATTTAAAAAAGGAAATATTAGAGTTGAAAAATGAATTTCACAAAATGAAACAAGAAGTAGCACAAGAAATTAAGAAACAATATGTTAAAATTAATCTGACTTTAGATAAAATGTGTGCTTTGATATTAGAAAAATCAAATAATGGTGTTGATGTAGACAAAAATGGTAAATCAACTAATGATGTATTAACAGAATTTGTTTTTCAACTATCCTCATGCGACGCTATATCGGAATTCGACAAGAAAATTGAAAGTAACTCAGAATTCAGAAAAGAACTGGTAAGTATCGGGGATTTATACTAAAAGTGATCTTATACATTTTGGGATCTTCTTGTTGATATAGATTGAATTCCTTGCAAAAATTGGAGGATGCAGCGGGCATGAGGATGGAACAAAGGTGGCATATAAAGTAGTAGATTATTTATTTCACCCCGAAGTACTTACGCACTATTCATGGATGGAGATTTCCAGAAACAAATCTGATGAAAAGAAATCGTTTCAGAAATATGAAGGAATTGTAGGAAAAGTATTTGAAGTACTTTTACGCGCTGACAGTTATGTATATTTTCAGTATATCAATTAGTTATGTATATTTTCATTTTCCGAATATTTTTCATTTTATATATTTATTTTTTGGAGTGCAATTAATAGATTAATAGTTACAGTTTAATAGATTGATAAATGCAGTTAATTCTGAAATATTGACATGCTTTATTTGTAAATTATACCTGGTTCCAATATAAAAATAACAATTTTACATGAAATAATATAATAATATATAATATAATGTACTACAAATTTACGAAGTGTAAGGTATATTTCAAGATATTGAAGTTCCGGCCAAATCTGTGCGGGCAAGGTCCTGCACTCCCCTTGTATGTTTAAATTAATGTTTGAAGTAAGAAGAAATGTTAACCAAAAAAACAGCTATCTTGTGTTTATGTTGTTGTTAATCTGTAATCTGCACTTCTAGCTCTGAAGAAGTTCGTAATAAATAAAATTGATAAAGAAAAGCGAACAAAACGTCAGCGAAAACATAGTTTAATTTAACCAATCTCAAAGTCCAACATTGCCTCAAAAATGATCATTACAGAAATCGATATAATAATTTATGTTAGACAATTTTAGTGTGGCACGTTAGTAATTACATAAATATTATTTACAAATTTGTGGCACGGACAGTGAAAAAGGTTCGCCACAAAAAGTTAAAGAATTTAATAAACAATTTTTACGCATGTGTGGTCATGTGACTCATGTGTCGTCTTGTACGTGGTACAATGTGATATTCAAATCTTCATAAATATGGCGGTTGGTAATTAACTACGCAGTTTAATTATTTGTGTATTTATGGTAGTGTTTGATATTTTTGATAAACTTTTCATAAAAAGAATAGATTCCATAATAATTGTTGGTGTGTTCATGGTAGTTGTTGGTATTTTTGATAAACTTTATATAAAAAGAATAGATTCCATAATAATTGTTGGTGTGTTCATCATATTTTGTGATATTATTGATAAACCTAATATGTAAGTATTTGTATTTATGTTACTAAACTTGGATTGATTGCTTATATTTCACATTCAGGAAAACTAAATGTGAAAGGGGTAAAAATTTCACAGAAGAAGAAAAAATGCTTGTGGTCGAGTTTGTTGCACAACATAAACAGATTTTGGAATCGAAAAACTCGGAGCCGAGAGTAAATAGGAAAAAAAGCAATTATGGGAACAATTAGCCACAAATTTAAGAAGTGTAGGCAATGATAAAGATCCAATTACCGTAAGAAATTCCTACTATAGATTGAAGCAGCAGGCGAAATCTGTGGTAGGAAAATACAAACGAGAGATGAAAAAAACGGGAGATGGTGAGGGGCCTTCTACATCCAGTGGACCGAGTGAAATTGACTGGCCATTGTGGATATATGTCCAGAAGATTTTAAAGAAGATACATCGATTTTAGACAGCGATCTAATAGAACAAAATGTAAGTAGAAAAATGTTTAATGATAAATACGGTGCCCGTACATAATACCTATATCCGTAGACTGCAAGAGTTGAGCCAGAGCCAGATGAGGATGAATTTCTTGTACATCCTTCGACCGGAGTACTTATTACGTAAGTAATACCTTTATTAAAAAATCAATTGTCTAAATTGTTATTGTAGGTTTGTTATACAGACACGTCGCAAGTTAAATTTTACAATTGTTTTTATTCTGTCCATTAGAAAACCTAATTCTGAGATCCCAAAATCCCAGAACCACAAATCTCCTGTGAAAAAAAACAACGTACGGCTCTAACGACTGCTCAAGAAAAAATGATACAACTGCATCAAAACCATATCGAAGCCAAAATGAAAAATAAGATGGGAATATGTGCCTCCGAGAAAAATCTGCTAGAAATAAAACTTGAAAGAGAAAATGAATTGTTGGAATTGCAAATATTGAAACAAAAACTGAAGATCGACCATTTAAGAAAAAAAATGAAGCTAGAAGATCTGTTGAAGCTCCAACTTCAAAAAGCAGAAATGGAGCTACAAAA